>JBBDHI010000019.1:10561829-10587212 GCA_037177115.1 Craterocephalus stercusmuscarum
TGCAATCCTTTGGTCTGAAATCGTTGTTAGTAAAGCTCCACACACCCCTTCTTAACCCCTGTTCTGAGGTGTTTCTTACAGTCAATAAGAGCAGCTCGTTTTGATGCTGTCTCTTCAAATCTGAACGTGACATTTGACACCCCGCCTCCTTCCAGGTCACAGAGCGTTCTTCTTGGTTCAACTCCACCCCCTTCATCCATCTTGTAGCTTCTTAGCAGCTAACGATCGTCAGAGAACGTTTTTTCAAAAATAACATGACCATATTTAGTTGAACCGCTGCAAATACAGCGACGTAATAGACAAAAAAAAAAAAAAAAGACCCAAAAAGGAATAATAAGATATATATGCAGCACCAGAAGTGGATAAATTAAAAATTTCTGCACTCCTGAACACTCGAAAAAGACAAAAACAGGTATTTAAGGGCTTAAAAAAGGTGAATTTTGCATGATATGTCCCCTTTAAGTTTAGAAGGTGTTTCTGCATTATAGTGACGGTCTCTTTACACTTGGGTGCTCTTTTCTTTTCTTCCATTGCTTTACTGTTTTTGCTAGCTGTCTAAAAGCATCTTTCCCAGCCCCATCTGCACAGCAGCTATCTTGGTGATATTTTCACTTGATTTATCATATCTTTTTTTAATGGGTCATTATGTCCTCACACCAAACTAGGGTCAATGGCATGTAACTACAGAGGACAATAGTAGAAGTAAATGTACAAATAAATATTTCTTAAGCATTCGTTTTTTAAGAGAAATCCTTGATTTGATATCATTTTGGGTCTTATTTTCAAAAGCTTTCTGTGGTGGTTAAATGTGAGGGCTTTTTTTGTTGGTGATTAAAGGAAAAACAAACCATGCATGTACTTGCAGTCTCCGCCTCGCCACTTTAGGGCTTAGAGCCCACATCCAGCTGCTCATGCTCCATTTTTAACCACATGATTGTTCACTTGTCTGAAAGGCATCTCACCACAGAGGAGCATGCAGAAGTGAGGTTTCTCCAATCTGCCAGTGGCCATTATGTGAAAGCAAATGGAAACTACTTGGCCATTTCGATCAGTTGATTGCTTCCGACTTGAAAATTGCTGGATTTTAGAGGTTATCAGCAAAGAGGAGAGATGAGTGGTAACCACTGCAAAAGCAAATGTACTTGAGGAAGGGATTTGAAATGTTATGCTAGTGAATTCAGGCAGTTAATTTTTGATAATGCTGTGGATTTTAGTTAGTGAGGAGTTAAGTCTTGAAATATTCACACGTTTGAAAATTCCTTTAAATCCAATATCTGAAAAGCAGCAACAGAGGATAGAAAGTCAGACATTTGCGTCACATTTCAGCTTTTTTCTCCTTTTATTATTTGACAGAATGAAGCTAATTTGCGTTATTCTCCCTTTCTCTGTCTGCCAGTTGTCTGAATATAGATTTAACAAATCAGAGGCAGGAACATGTCAAAGGGTTATATATCATCCATGCTTCTGTTTCTTTTCTTCTTTAAAAACATTTCTTACCAGAATTACATGCTGCCACAAAGGTAATGGAAGGCGAGGAAATTGAGAGCAGAGGAAAAACAGCAGCTGCCAGCTGGTTAAGTTCAGGGTGCCACTGCAAATGGGCTAAATTATGGCATTACTGGCCAAGAAGATGCTGAGCATCTATATGGATTTAGCTCCACTACTCCTTCAGCAACGAGGACTGTCCATGGTATAGCTCAAAAGTTTAACCTCTAAAAACTTAAATTTTCAATCTAACATGAAAAGATAATAAATGGAGGATGTGTTTAAATTAAAAGTTAAATGAAGAATTTTGTGAATTTCAGGATAATGCAGATACCCATGATTAGCTCCTACATGTCCATTTCCAGTTGCCATGGGGACAGAGGCAATGCAGTCAATTACACCACGCATGTTAATCTGCAAGGGACATAAATGTTTAAGTAATAATTAAACAGGGCACAGTTGGGAATCATTGTTTCTAAGGACGTTATTACTGTGTTTTTGCTGCACTGGTTTTAAGTGCTGAGCTAAGACATGTATTTTACACTCGGATAATTAAATGAGCTTGTCCACGTTTCCCGCTTGACGACTAAAGGACTACTATAGAAGACAGGGAGTGATTGAGGTAATATTATAGAATTTATTAACCTTTTCACTCGTGCAGCCGCAAAGGTTTCCAAATGAGAAGGAGCGTGCAGGGAACAAAGTGTTCTGCATAGGAAAGCGTCGAAGCGCTCCTTCCAGCGTCTCGTGTCGTCTTCTTCATGCCTGTGTGACACATGTAGGCTATCTGCAGGCTGGGGAGGAAAACTGCAACGACCGCAGCCATGTTGTCAGATGAGACTTGATGACCACAGCGGAAACTTGCCATCAGTGCCTTGAAAGTCTCCCACCCACACACAGATGCACACATAATGCTCCAGATGTGAATGGCCGCTGTCCCTCCACATCACAGGTTGTTGACAGTGTATCTGCTGATGACTCACTACCAGATAAGTGACCTGAGCGCTCTGATCTCCATTTATCAGACTAACTGCAGTCCCAGGTGGAGGCAGCGACCCGAACCCACCTGCCGCTCTCTGTTTGCCTCTTGCTGGGTAAATAGAGTCTTCATTTTGTGTGTTGGCTTTGTACTGACACAGACATGGCGCCCTAAGCCTGTCTCCAAGGACAATAAAAACGGATTACACTGTCTGCCAACGCAAAACCTGCCTATTCATTAAATCACTACAATTATGATGGATAATGCCATCAACTGATAGCTTTTCATGTAAACTCTAATAGTGATTTCATGACCTGCATAAGAAGGCCTGATGATTTAATGATACATTAATAATGGTGATAAGGCCTCCATGGAAACACTTGAGAGAAATCAGCACATTTAAAAATCAGGAGGTAGTAGAAGGCTTTCAGACAGTCGAAGAAAAGCACATCACCCGCCACCCCCTCCCCATCTGCAAAGTAATTACAAAAGAAGGGAATCTGGAGGGGAGGTCAAGTGTTTGTTCATCTGAGCGTCTGTGGGAGAACGTGGCTCTGGCCTAACCTGATAACAGCACATTTTCTCCTAAGCAGGAAATGTTCACAACGCACTTTTCCACTGGGCTGCTCTAAATTTAACATGCTTTTTTTCAGTGGCTCTGTTATGTGGAGCCTGTTTATGCCCCCTCCCGACACTGAACACTATCACACTCTCTGTGCCATGAAGCTCAGGTTTTTACAAAAAACAATGTTAACACATAGCCATAATCCTGAGGCTCAGCAGAAAATCCTGCTTCTGTCTTTATACCGGAAAAAGGCAGAATGCCAGTTTTTTCAAATGCCCTCACCCATCTGCACATCTCCAGCAGCTCCTCTGGATCATTTTGTTACATGTTTGTATCTGTCAGCTCCACCGTTCCCTCTAATCCCCCTCTCCCTGGCATTAAAAAATGCTTGCTTCTATTTAACTCCCAAAAAAAACTGGCACATTTTGTTCCCTGCCACCATACTTTCATACACCCTGCAGGAACACACCCCTGCTGCACACATGCACCCCTTGATCAGATTTTTCAACGCCTTATTGGCTTGACACAGACACAGATATGTGACGCACATGTTGCGTTGTCAAATTCAAGCTGTCATCTGTTCACAAACACACACAACGCACACAGAGCAGGACCAGAGCTGATTGAATGAGTACGATCGTGGTGGAGCTGTTTGTGTGAGTGGATGATAAATCAACTGAAGATTTTTCATTTATTTATAGATTTTTTGACATAAGACAAATAGCAAAGGCTTTTCTTCAGCATGTGGTCTAAGAAGCATAAATTTGCTGCACTGAACGAGGTTCAGAGCACAGACTTCAACACTGAGCTTCGTGTAAATAAGTGAAAAATGCAGACAACCTTCATGAAGGTCAGCTTTTCCCAATAATGTGTCTGAAAACACAAAAACAGTACTGTCAAGATTAACAAAGTAAAATTACTGATTTGATTTGATTTTCTACTATTCCTTCATTCACATCTTTTCTCACTTGCAGTATACTCTAAACAATACGTATATGACTGCTAGGCGTTGTTGGACTCTCCCAAAATGTATTTGGGCATATTAAATAAGCACATAAGTAAGAGATTTTACTCTGATTAGCTGTTTGGCATAGAAAATGTCTACATGAGAGGGAAGGAGGCAGTGAGGTCAGAAAAACGACGGGTCTAGAACATTTTTCATAGGGGGCTAGGCAGGAGTACAGACCGAAAAAAGGGTGATCTTTCACCAAAATGGTCTACACTTCAGGAAATAATGAACTGATTATTGCAAAAACAAGAGCAACATTTGTAAAATCAAACAAAATGTATTTTTTTATTAGCCATATTTATCTTGGAATTTCCCTGTACTGTATGTCTTTGAACACTGCTGCGCATTCACTTCATTGTTAACATGGAAAATTTTAGCACTTGAACCTCAGCATTCTTTTTAGCTTTGTACAGTCGTCACATCTGGTGGTTTAATGACTTTTACATTCTCTCCATAAAATGCAAAATCTTTGGACCGACAAATAAAATCACCCATGTAGGCAGTTGGCGGGACGATCCCATATGAACGCGGCGTCATGACCGAAAACAAGATGTTGATGCAGAACATTGAATGGAAAAGCATTATATGCACAATTCACTTGGACTTGGGAATCTGAGGTTTACACAGGTAAAGTCTACCCTCCTTATCATTTCTATGGGATTCAAACCTGAGCTTTGACTTAATTTCCTTATATCATTTCACTTCTTAACTTAGTAGATTTACCTTCTGCTGAGGATCATTATCTTGACAAAAGGTCTATCTTCTATTTCACCTACTCGTTGAGACTCTTCAAATATGGTGTTAACATCCATCCATCCTGTTAGCAAATCACAAGTTGACAAAATAAATACCAAGTTCCTTCCAGACAGCTTGAGTATTCACTCATGATGATCAATTCTGATGTGGTCAAGGTTGTCTCTGACACATTTTTCATGATATTCTGAATGCAATCTGTCCTGGAGACACATTCTAGGTCAAGGATGAATTTGCTGAGGTGTACTGTACCGCTTTTTGAAATAAAAAAAAATCAAACAATATGGAGAAATAAGAAAAGAGTCATCACATATTAGTTCAAATATGTTGAAAAAGTCAACTATTCTAATAAAATTTAGCCTGCTTACTTTTTCACAACTTTTGCCACTAGAGGACAAAGAGGATGCTGCAGTATTTACTTATACTGTACGTGTTCATTTATTTTGGCTGAGGAAAGCCCAAACCAGGCCTGCAGTTTGCTGTGGGTAATAGTTAACCGCTAAATGAGGTTAACTCTAAGAGACAATTTCCTATAGGGTCAAACCAAGCTTGGGTGGCAGCGGGCATGTCAAAGCAAATATGTCACAGACAGGAAAACAGCAGGGAGAGCCCTGAGTCGTGTTTCTCATCCACTGATATTCATTGTGTAATGCTGAGCCAAAGCTCTATCTGCCTGCCTCATTTTCTGTTTCTCACCAGAACAAAAACAACTTCCTGACTAGTTAAATAAAAGAAAGTGAGAAAAAGTAAGAGTGCCATGGTATAAAGTTGCAGCAGCTGGAAGTGTTTAGGCAGCCTTTGTGTAATTTGAAGAGAAGGCAAGTTTGCTTGTTTTGTTTTTGCTTTGTTTTGATGGAAGCAGAAACAGTTGTAGTGATAATACAGCAGCTTTGTTTTCTTCACTTCATTATCTTGAAGAGGTGCCTCGAGAATATAAAGGAGATATGTTGCTTTCAAACTATCTGGAGAAAAGAAAAAGGAATTTAATGAACCCCTGATAACATAATCATATCTGAACTCTAATGTTAGAAAAAGTTTTTTTTTTTTTTTTTTTTTTTTTTTTACAAAAGGTGATTAAGAGAGAAATCTCAGCTCATTTAAATAAACACACTGGATTGCAAAAAAATGGTAAACAGATGACTGAAGTTCTATTCAGGTTATGAGGGATCCAATGAAGCAGATGTGTTCAGACTTGACATCAGCAGTGTCACCCTGACAGCAGCACGGCATATGATGTCTTATGAGACCAGCTCCTCACCGTAGCAGAATGGCAATTAGTACTGGAAATAAATCAGGGCACCCATACTTAACCTTCTTGCTGACTATGGTTATTGCCTTTTCTTTTGCTCCTTTTTTAATGAGGAAACCATCACAAATTGAAAAAGACTGACACTTTATTCTGAGTCATTTTGCAGCCTTTGATAGAAAAAAGGAAATGATGAAAGGTTTCAGAATGACTGAGCTACCCTTACTGGGACACTTGGGGATTCTGATACACCTGTTGTTTCAGTCTGAAGATTGAAAAGCTCGTTCATTGGTCTGCCGTGATGTAGGCCAGAAGATCTCCGCTATCATGGATCCATGACTGGACAATGAGAAGCATCCATTGTTCCTGAAGGATATCTCTTTGGTGATCATGGTTTTTCCACTCTATAAAAATATAAATATTCTGTCCAGATTACCTAAAGATTTTGTACAAAATTTATTAGATTTCTTGAAGATGTCCAATCACTGAAATATTCGGTCAACTCATGAGATTAAAGACAGGACATTTGGTTAGAGATGACCTGACCTGATCTCCGGCACAGGCTCAAGACTCTGATAAAGGTATTTTTTGACTGATTGAAGTATTTAATCTGATATGACTGCTATAAGCTTTATACGAGAGGTTTGAATTTTGAGGAGTTTTGGTGTTTCCCTGTGGACTGAACTGATTCATCATTGAAAGCATAAAAGGTGCACTTAGACTTTCATCAGTGATGTTGATGTAATTTACAAAAAAAAAAACTACAATTAACATACACACACACACGACGATAGAAAATCAGCATCAAATGTGAAAAACAACACCATCTTTGTAGATCTACATTACTCAGGCAAATTCCAAAAAAACATAAATGGCTCATTGAGGTTTGGACTTTCAACTATAGCCTATAACAATTTGCTACCTGGAGATTGTCCTGAACAAGCAGTTTATGTTTCCAGGCTGGAATGACACATGTTTAGCGAGAGTCCATCAAACAGCTCACAGTGAAACTAAAAGTGCCCTCAGAGGAGTAAATTAGATCAACAAGAGGAAATAAACCAAGCACCAGGAGCTGATGGATTAGAGGAAAAGTCCAAAGCTGTTAGCGGAGATTTGCTGGGCATTCAGTGCAGCACTAGCTACAGGACATCACTGGGCTACCAAACTAATGAAGAGGGTCTGGGGAGTGTTCTGCAGCCCCCAGAGCTGATTGTATGAAGAAAATGTATGTACATAAAAGCTTCTTAGCATTATGGACAACATACCCTGTAGGTAACTCAGTGATCAAACAAGGAAGTGTTTTCAGCCAGAGGCTTCTTCAGCTCAAACGCAACAAAAACACTGAAGGCACAAGTAGGTCATGCTTGTCCATAGCAGTACCTGCACATAATTACTTCTAAAAAAAATATTACAAGTCATGAATGGAAAAGTTGGCATTAAAAAAAAAGACCCTGATCTATCCAACTGCATTTTAGCTTTGTTGTCTTTTTATCCAAGTTTTACATTTTCAGGCTAAAATGTGTTTGATTTGGGATGATACTTGTATTTCTGATGGCATTATCATCAGGTGGGGCTACCTGCAGAAAATAACTACATTAAAATAGTTTTTTTTAGGTATAAAGAGCAATAGTTGTTAGCATTAAGCTAACAAGATATTTGTCTTATTGAACAGTCATTACAGTATCATTCTAACAGACTGTTTTCATCAAACAAATGACCTGGCAGATGCTGGAAAAACATGCTACCTCTTGTTTTCCTCTCACCCTCTCAAATGTTTAGCATTTGGCTTTGTCAAGTAGAAATGAACTGAAGAGTGTGCGCTTTAAAATGCTAACGGCTAAGGTTACAAACCATGCTTAATAAAGATGGCCACAAGTAAACCATGAAAACAAAACATTGACCCTTCAACACCCCAAATTCAGCATGATACAACCTCAACCTTGCATGTACTTTTGTACAAAGGTGGATCATTATTTTAAATAGTAAAAAAATCACAGCCAGCTGGAGTCAACAACAAAAGATGCAAACAACCTCCTGATGAATTCAGACCCCTCAGAGTGACAGTCCTCTTGCATGAATGAATGTAATTACTGCCTGTACACTGGTGGTCTGACACAGACACTTACTCAGATTATTCCCAGGCTCTAGCATGCACACTGGGAAGAACATCGCATGATTCTTGTATGTAAATACACCTTGCTGCTTTTCCAAATACAGGCTCCACCTTACCAACAAATTTGTGATGAGGGAGGGAAGATGATAGAAAACAGAGCACTGCATGTGAGATGGGGCTTTGTTCCCACACATACGCAGCGCCCTCACACCAACAAACAACTACATGAAGATTCTGTTTATTTCTCTTGAAAATTCAATCATCTCTGGGTTTTAATGCAGGAAGAGATTAAGTCTTCAGCCTTGTAGCTGCACCTTTTCATCCTCTTTCCTCCGTCCACGTTTTTGCTCCTATCCCCTTTATTTTTTCTGCACTTATTCTATTTGAGAATTTGTCATGCTGCAACGCTGGGCTGAGGCAGCGGGCACTATGCTGGTGCCTGTGAGCTGAGCCTCTCGGGGGGTTGAGATAAAGCTAAGCTGACGTGTGGGTTCAGCTGCGTCATAGTGTCCTCTGAAACTGTCTCCGAGAAGGGAGAAAAGGGAAGGCAAGGCTTGCTCCTCCAGAGGTGCAACCCCCTCCTCTTTTTCACTCTTCACCTCTCAGCTCCTCTTGGCACACAGATGCTGGCTTTTGCCTCAGGCTGCCTCTTTTAAAGAATGCTATTTTACACACTTCCTGTGAAGACAGTGAAATACACATTCACCCAGATGACAAGTTGAGAATTAAATAAATAAATCACAGACTCAAACCAGCTTGGAGCTGAAAGGGTGTTGATCTGACATATTAACATTTTCTGAAATTTTAACAACGAAACCTCCGCATGTAAGATGATGCAAAGCTTTAAAGTTGTTACTTTTCCATACGACTAGCATCCTCCTTTACAATAATGTAGACTCTCAGGTGTGCCAGAGGGAAGCCTCCACTCCACCACTCTGGAGAAAGAAGACAAATCCATCTCCTTCTCATCTTTCTTCCCCCACACAGTCTCTCTCTTTTTCCCATGATGCCCATCCCCCCCCTTTGAGTGAGGAGTGGAGTGGCTTGGTAAATAATTGAGGCATATTCCCCTTGTGCTTTTTGGTATCCTCTCTAGTTAATCTTTTTTTTCACATTAAATTTTTGGTCATGCTGATGTAGAATTTATATTAAATGTAAGAGATTCTGAGTTTATTATGATTTGTGGTTCGATTCCTGGCTAATATGTAATATTACTACTAACAAAATATATAAAACAGACATTTATCATTTGATGCTTAACATTTTTGATTTCCAATTCATTGGACACAAAAGGCTTGTTTAGATACAAACTGTACACATGATAAAATCGGCACAGAGTCTCAAAGACATTAGCCTTTTTTCCCCCCCCATCTGTTATTCAAGCTGCTCCTTTTCTGGCAGGACCAACAGATAAATCACGTTCGTTCCACACCAAAGATATCCATTTCTCAAAATGTGCGTCCTAATCTGTTATCATTTTTGAAGCTGCAGAGGAAAACTCAGCTCAGATACAGAATGAAGCGTTTGCTGACACCTGCTGTCTGAAAGCAGGATCTCGCTCCTCCAAACCCAAACGTGCAAGCTGACACAACATTTCTCTTAGTTGGTTTAAATGCACAAAAAAAGTTTGCGCTTAAAGATGACTCAAGGACAAGAAAATTACACTGAGCATTTTCTTTTATATAAATTTGCTTCCTTACATATAAACCTGAAACAACTTCAATTTAAAACCCATATAAACTATTAAAACACAAAAGGAGCAGAGAGCCGCGCCGCACCGGCTCGCTCATTTACACTAACAGAAACTCAAACATACAAACAAGTGAAAAAGGTATTTCACACACCACTTAAAGGCAGAAAGGCTTAAACTGTGAATGCCTGAGATTAAAAGAACTTCTGACCACCTGATAATAAAAGCATAGATCCAACTTCCTACTTCTAAAATTCAAAACTTAAGCTTAAACTTCAAGTCTGATTATATTAAGAGCAACAAAGCTGCATATTCTTCACACATGCCTTTTTCTGTGCAAACATTTCAACTGAACTTAAACCTGATTTTGCTGGATACAGAAACATAAAGTATGCCTCAACCGTTGAGTACATTCATATTGCATTACCATCCGTATTTCGAGTCCTTCCAGTCAGTGTAATATTATTCTTTCTCTGTGCAATTTAGCATAAAGCAATGGCACTGGTATATAAATAAAAACCTTGTAAAATTTAAAATAGTTCCAGTGATTCAACTCAGAATTAGGGTGTGCTCTTAATCCTCTTTCATACAAATCAGCCAGAGTGCTCCTGTTAAGTGTGTGACGCAGCGGCCTCTGAGATATGGCCTGAGCTTGACGGCTCAGAATGAAGCTCCTGCATCTCTGGGATGCTCGTCATATTCTCTGTGGTGACATTAAGGCCAGCGGTGTCATCTGGAGTCTCTGTAGTGGGAGACGTGCTGCTGGTCAGGTCTAAACCACTTCCCTGCCCAGCTTGTTGCATGTCTGGCTCTTCCTCCCTCTCTGCCGATGAAGGTCTTTGGTCGCAAGATGAATGATCTTTATAAAGAATAAGAATAAAAAATGAATTATAAAAGTAAAACCACAGGAAATGAGGGTTCAGATCCAGATTTTGAGGTTATGCAGCATTTTGAGTGCTGATGGGCGGGATCGAGCTGCACCAGGTGTGCTATAAATTCCTCTTTAAACTAAAAAATAAAAACATTGCATGGTTTAAAGCTGCAGAAAAGGTTACACAATTGCTAGCTGTGTTGCAAATATCCATGCAAAAAGTAATTTTCTCAATATTTGGGTGGAGCAGTATGAATCCGCAGGGACAGAGAATAATGCACCAGCTGAGGGGGTTTAATGAACCCAGAACTGCAAGGCGTGTCAACAATAGCTGTTTTAAGTGCGCTCATTATTCTTTTCAAGCAAGATGGCATCATAAACACGTAATTGCTCTATTCAGCTGCGCAATTTAATCACGAGTGAAGCACTTACCAAAGCTACATTGATCAGCTGTGTCATCCCCGTAATTAGCAAACATGGAGCTGTGGGCCTCGTCGTTGCTGGAAACGACGTCTGACGAATCTGAAATCATGGCTTCGGGTGTGTTGGAAACGTCTGAAAACAGCATGACACAAAGGGCCATTTTTTTGTGTGTCAAAACTCACAAAATATTAATCCGATCGATATGTTTGGGGATTAGATGTGGTTACCCAGGTCTGCCGCCTGCTGTGCGGGTGAGATTGCACTCTGATTGTGCACAACTCCCTCAATTTGCGAACCTGAGTCAGTAGATTGGTCGCATTCAGCCGTAGAAGGCACCTGAGGAGACGGAAGATTATAAAAGTGACAACCAAAGACATTTTTTATAGAAAACTACAGTAAGACATGATTAGCTGTACCTCTCTGTAGTCAGCTGATTCTCCTGCTCCGCTGCTGTCAGTGACCTCTGGTTGAAGAACATTTTTAGTCTGGGAGTTAAGCTGGGCCGGACGAGTTGGAATCCTGTGTAAGTAGCCATAGCCGATACCACAACCTAAACTAAAACATGGCACATAAGAGACATGGATAATGCAATCATTAACTACGTTTATCCAAGCACTATACAACAACAGCAAAAAAAAAACAGCATTAAGTTCTTAGAGATAGGATTTTGGATTATTCAAACCATCTAATATTTAGATTTGCAGTGAGTGCTCTCCTCGCTGAAGATGACAAACAAACAAACTGTAAATCAAAGTCAGGTTTTTCTTCAACAATCACATTTCCACCAACATGCTCAGCTGTGGGCTTAATGTGGAGAATATTTCAAATTCTTTTCGCCAGACGAAACCTGAGTCCTGACAAACCGTTTTCATCTCTTCCAACAATTTGCAAAGGAGAGGAGAGCTTTTGTGTATCTGTCCAAAGACACCATCTTTGTACGGCAACTTATCTCGAGATGTCGGTAATAACGCTGCACAGATTCACTCGCTCTACCGTTCTTCTGGAAACTAAATACATTTTTGACTTATTACCACACTCTAACAGATGATTCAGAGTAGAGTACCTGGATATTACAAAGAATACCATAGAGACTTTCTGTATGTTGGTGTTGAAAAAGATTTTAGGTTGAAATATGGAGGATTTCTGTACACAGTCTTTAAGTGCAGAGCTAAGAGGCAGAGAGCAGTTTCTTTGTCAGTCAAGCTAGTAAAAAGAGATTAAGAGGTAGGTAGCTAACTTTTACCTAAAGAGATGTATGAGAATTGTTCAGAATTCAAATAAAATCACAGCCCTCTGCCAAGAGCATTGTAGATCCAGTAAGAGAGCAGCGTGACGTCCTGTGAATCCCAAAGAGTAAAGTTTCCAATCTTCACCCTGGTTCAAAATGCAAAACTCTAATCCCACGTCGTAAGATTTATGTCTTAAATATACCCACTTTCAGTACCATTCTCAATGATCAGACCGTGCAATTTCTCACTTAGAAATGGGACAACTAGCTTAGTCTAGCCCTATGGCTGCAATTGATTACACTATCAGGTCTGTTTTACTTTTTGTACCAAAATAAATAAACCTTGAATCACATACACTGAGAATTTGCGAGATTCTAACAATAATCCAGACAACGAATTGTCTGATATGCCATTTTTGTTAAATGTGGCAGAATATAGAGCTTAACCCACATGTTGTGCTTTGAGAAACTTAACCGGGCTGCAGATGTTGCCAAATACGAGTATAGAAACATACACCACACTGGAAAGTCCATTCAGAAATACTGACAGATTATATTTTCTGCAAGCTGACATAAGGTCTGAAATCTGAAGTCCTGTCATTAGAATTTACAAATGAGGGAAATGTAAGTCTTTCGAGGGAGTTTATGACAATCTAATGACTGCTGGGAGTGGATTTCTCACTGGCTGGGTGCACATCCTGTGATGTTTGTAAACAAGAAACCCATAATTAACATGTCTTCTTTTTTTTTTAAACATGGTTTCCAGCTGGAAGAATATTACTGGTCTGAAAAAAAAGCATTCACTACAAATCCAAATTTGGATCACTGAATAATTTACAATGAATACCAACCTTCCCTCTCCTCCCCACGCTCCATTTGGAGTCACCACCACCTCCCGACACTGATCAGTCTGTGTGTTGTACACTAACAGCTTCAGAGGTTTCCCCTCATTGCCTTCAATCAGGGAAAAGAAATCTTCTGACTGCAGCGGGTTAAACAAAAACAGAAAATGTTGTGACATTTGCGATTTCGATAAGAATTTCTTAATCAAAATGAAAATAGAAGACAAGATATCTCACATCTTGTAACACCTGGTCAGCTCCGACAATAAAATCACTGTGTGCAACGAGGCCGGCCAGGAAAGCGGGAGAGTTGGCTTCCACATCCTAAAAAGGAAAAAACATCCTTCTTCAAACCCACTGAATGAATCAAACTCCAGTTATGACAGGCTTTATAGGCGTTTTTTGAACAAATAAAATTAAAACATCCATTTATCAAAAACAACAACAACAAAAAAACATTTATTTGACAGCCAGAAGTTACCAGGAAGTAAAAAAAGCTTCGACTTACCAAAACATGCCACACGTTCTCATTGGCTCCCTCAAAGCTGCAGTAGCGCACGCTGGCGCCCAGCAAACCCTGACCACCCCACATGTTACTGGGCGTCACCTCCAGCTCTCTCACCCGCTGGGTTTTCGAGTTGTACACTTGGAGTTTGACCGCTTTCTCCACATTGGCCTTGAGGAGGTCTTTCAGCAAGTTGCTTTCTTTATTCTGTGGAAACAGAGGAATGCGGGGCGATTCCAGCTGTGTCAGTGTAAAGACGGCTGTTGTGTGTGACAAAACGAGATTATTGCAGCACACTGTAGGGCCGCAATTCCTGCTGAGGCTATAATTCAAGCTTGAAGTTTCCATTTTATTGTGAGGGATACAAAATGGTCTGCCTCGTTGGGTTTGCAGAAAAACACGAAAGAGAAACACACAACACTGGATAATAAAAGTTCAAAACATAAGATAAATCAAGGCGAAAGAATAATGTCCCAGAAGATCAAAGGCTAATGTTGTGTAAAGTATGTTTGTGGAATGGAAATCTTTTGGTCTTAGAATATGTAATATTATAAAAAGAGCCCTTTGAAGGCAGTGAAGCAACCCACATAAACAGCAGCTGCTTAAAGGTTAGACCAAAGATTCATTTGTAAAAATAAGTTGAAGAGTTTGTTTACATGATAATAAAACTTGTGATGCTTATGATTTCAATTCTATTTGCCAAATTGTGCGTGAAATGTATGATTAAGTAAAATGAGTGAGTCTGCATTCCAACAATATCTTCCTACATTTTAAGAAACTGCTTCATAATGACCTAATTACAGTGTTTCTGTTACACTATGACCATATTTTCCCAATTTCGTCCTTTAAAATCCCGATTCAGTTAATATATTCAATGCCATATATAAAAATTGACCAAACATTTGGATGGTACTATTATTTGCATTTACTTCTGGGACAGCTGTTGTAAGCATCACAAGCATCTACTCACAAGCCTGGTGTTTCCTATGGAGAGGATGAAGTCGAAGAAAGGCTCCAAACCAGCCCTCAGCGCCGGTGAGTCTTCTTGAACCTGAAAGGTGAAATAACGCATCAGATTTTGGCAATTTGTCGCCCCCTACTGTCAATTTCCAGCACTGCAGATATTAGAATTTGTTTTAGGGGCAATATTCTGGTTGCAAAGCCCAGACTACTTGCATGGTTATCCTTTTATTAAACGTACTACCTGTGAAGTTTATACGGTAAACATAAATATGTCCATTATCTAGAAACGCTTAACAGCTTGGATGTGTGCCAAATGCCAGCTCATCATGGGCGGATACCACCGAGGACTGACCACGGTTTTTACGAGTACACTTTTGAAGTAATATGTCCGGCTCTTTATTGATGATATTTTAGTTTGAGTAAGTATAGATAGTAGTGAACGACTTTAAATGAGTAATTTCCATTTAAACAACCCCTATAACCTTGCTGTACACGTTACAACGTACCCCGTGAACGTGATATCCACTGTTACTTCCACTGTCCGACAAAAACGAGCTCTGCGGGAGCCCCATGGCCTTCAGCGGTTACAGGCTAAATGTCACTGAGGTAGAAAGAGTTGAAGTCATTACTGGATGACATACAACTGATTTAAGCTAGCTAACACTAAAAGCACAGGCAGATTGACAGCAAAGTGTTGGAGAGTCAGGCAAAGCTAATAAATAAAGATACCAGAAAAATCGAACCTGTTTCAATGCCCGGAGCGGAGCAGGAGTACTGCAGTCGATTAGCTGGGCTTCTACGGGGTTGCTAAGCAACAGACAACGCAGTGCGGAAGCGTGACAAGCTAGCTCATTCATGGAAAACTAATGTGGGAGAAACATTCTCAGAAATGTTAACGCAAATCGTATGTATGATCACTCCATACAAACATAAATTTTCCACTTAAAGCAGAACTTCAAAATGGGATTCTGTATTTTAAGTTATATAAGTTCTAACCATAAACCATAAAACCATAAAAATAACATAAAATTATTGATCTGTATGATTATTCTTTATATCTTCTTTATATATATAAATGTACAGTAAGTGTCCAAACTCATTGCACATTTAAAAAAACATCCATCCAATCTATCCTCCATACGTGCTACCTGCACCAGGTTAGAGGCAGAGTGAAACCTGGTCACAGAGACAACCAACCATTTACACTCACTTCTTTAGATTTTAGATTTTGAAAACACCATTTATTTGACCATTTATTCACCATTTGAGTTATTTTTTAGACTGTGGGAGGAAGATGAAATGTCCAAACAGAACCTGTTCATGAATGGGAAGAACATGCAAGTGCAATACAAAAAGGCCCCAGCGGCATTTAAAAAACTTGCATTATAAAATTTTGTTCTTGGGCATGGGAGGCTAGAGGTTTCCCCCGCTGTTACAGTAAGTTTCTCATTAATTTTTCATTAGTTTAACCTTGTGTGATGCTCATGAAATAGAATTACATGCTATTAATTGAGCTCTTTGTGTATTTTGACTCTCAAGATTCTGTGAAATTGAGTAACTTTATAAGTATAATATCTCGCTGTGAATGTGGTGAAGCAAATGAAAGAAACACAAATAGCCTACTTGTGCAATGAATGACACTGATTGCACATCAGTGTCTTGTTAAAATAAGATTAAATCTGCCATTAGCGGATTGTGTTTAAATGATGTCAGACAATGTAAAAGTTTGTGGAACATGTTCTTTTAGATGGTCTGCTGATTCGTCAGACATTTATCTGGTGGAAACATTTCTGTGTGACTCACATGTTTCACAGATGGTTTAGTTGACTTTGCTTCACTGTGGCTGCATGCCATCCATGAACTGCAGCTGCTTTTCCCCACACACAATGATAATGTGTGAAGATAAGAAATAAGTTCTCTTGCTTTAAAAAAAATCACTCCGTACTTAAATACAAATAAGATGAATATGTATTCATTTATTTATGGGTTTTGATGACTTCATGTTGGGACTGTGGGAATGGCCACACTAGAATCAGACTTCTATTATATTCCTCATTGTGGGCATTCTGTGAAGAACGACCAGCTAACTGTGTAATCATCTGTGTAATTTGGAACAAATTTTGAAGGTCTTCCAATGTTAAACTGATATAAAAGTCAAGCAAACTTCATTTGTCCTCACTTCTCCAAAATGATTTGCCTCCTGGCTTTTCTGTCCTGCATAGGTAAGCCTGTAGTGAAATATATGATCATAATTTTGTTTTTTATCATTTGTAATTTTTGTTAATATCTTATCTGTGCCCTTTATGTACATCCATGTGTGCACTGAAGTGCTGGTTTGGGCCGAAGAACCCTTTAACCATAAGGTGAACAATGGAAGGGTCATAGGAGGAAGTGATGCTGCACCCAACACCTGGAAATGGCAGGTAAAACATCTGCTGAATAGCAAATGCATCAATGCACCAAACATAAATGTAACATTAGCCCAGTGCTGTAAATAGGCTGAACACTGTCGTATTATACATACAATAGATATTGTCTTGATAATACATGTTTTGATGATTGTGATGTGATCTCATCTAATGAAGCCAATACATCATGGAAAAAAAAAACAGATTAATTAGTCTCGTCACATTTTTTCCCCAATTTTTCTATCAATCTTGCTCTCAGGTTTCTCTACAGATGGGTTCATACAACGACAACTCCTTCGGCCACATCTGTGGAGGAAGCGTCATGGACAGTTACCACATAATGACTGCTGCTCACTGTATCCTCAGGTTTGGGCTCTAACTGTCTTATCAGGTGGGCTGGATAAATGAGTGCAGATTAGCATTAGTTTCTCTTTTCTCTGTTGTTCCCCTCAGCATGGATGCTCGTGAGTACCGTGTGGTAGTAGGTGAGTACAACCTGTTTGAATACGAAGGCAGTGAGCAGTTCATCCAAGTGGAAAGGATCATTGTCCACCCTGCCTGGAACGGCGATCTTACCAAAGGGTAAAGAAGCAGATTTTCATATTAACTCGCTCAGTTTAACCTCAATTTAAAATCTAATTTATATTCACATTGATTTCTGGAGGCATTCCTGCATTGAGAGTTTCCCCATACAAGTTCATTTTTAAGCTTTTCATCTCCTAATCACTTTTAAATGTCATCCATGAGGCTACTGATAAGCTAAAAAAGCTTTTGATCTTCCTCTCAGAAATGATATTGCAATCATGAAACTGGCTACCCCTGTTTATGACAACGGCTATGTGGCTATTGCTGACCTTCCGTACCCTGACCAGATGTTGCCTCATGGCTTCACCTGTTACATCACTGGCTGGGGATTAATGGACTGTGAGTATGCAAATACAGGCACATGCACACTTATATGGACATGAGGGGAAGAAAAAGAAATGTCAACGCTCTGCCCTCACCCATCCAGACGTAGGAAGCGTCCCTGACAAACTGCAGATGGCTCCCATCAATATAGTGGAGCATTCAGTCTGCTCCCAGCCTGAGTGGTGGGGTAGCTATGCTCTGGAAACCATGGTGTGTGCTGGAGGGGATGGAGTCATATCAGGCTGTCAGGTATAGAAAACACTGACGGCATTTTCTGTGTTATTTCAGCATTTTCACATTTTTTTCTAATGTCTGATGCTTGATAAACCCAAGCATCCTGCACTTTGATGCACGACTCTTGATGCTGACTGGTGGAAAAAGTGTTGTCATTGGATATTATCATTGTTGCCCGTCATAGGGTGACTCTGGAGGTCCCCTGAACTGTTTCACCGATGGAGCCTGGAGAGTCCACGGTGTCGTCAGTTATGGACCATCTGGCATTTGCAACCAAGTGTCTAAACCCACTGTGTTTACCAGAGTGGCATCCTTCCTGGACTGGATGTATTCAGTAAGCCTAAACCTCCACCACTGTGTTTGACTGTTATACAATCCGTTTGATTGACAGGATCATTCATTTTATTCTCTCTTTTTTTTTAGGTACTGGGATAAAATCTTTAGATGGAAAAAGGTTTTCTTGAAGTTGTCAGATGAAACCAGTGAAATAAAATTCACCAGCATATTTTTCATCTTTTCATTGTAGTTCTTAAGATATCCACAAGGTGGCAATAGTGCAGTGTGTTTGCCTACTAAACAACACAAAGTCCTCTTTGGTTGCGTTTCTTTATTTTCCTGCAGTTTCAGAAATACATTTCTGTGTGAATGCATGTTTTGTTGCCGTGTTTGGCTCACAACCAGTCTACAGTGTTGAGAGCACAGCCAGAGGCTGTGGTAACAGCTCTGATCTTCTGACCTCCCAAGCTGGAGCCTGAGATGATGGAAAATTCCAAAGAATGCTTTAAACCAAAGATCACAGGGAACAGACCTCTATCAGACTAAAAGGGCTTAAGTGCCACATAGTTTATTTTATGTTGTTCGAATCAAGGAAAGCCAAAAGATTTCTGCAACCTTTGCCTTAAAAAATCAAAAGGTATCAAGTAAAGAGCCAAACTTTATCTTAATTGTGGCCAAATGTGAGCTATATGGAGTCGCTGACTTGATATTTCCGTTCCGGCTGGAATTTGGAGCCATATGTCTGTGATGGTGGCTAAAGCATGACATCATATTCAGTGTTTTTCCTCCAAGTGTTGTAGGCTAGAAACCACAGATATGTGATATGTGAGTCATGTAAAAAGGAATGCTTAACGTAATCTTGGTAAAATCCAGATTTTCTTTAATGCTGATGCTTTTACATAGTGTGTGAATAAAAGGGCTCTGTGATGACTAAATAAAGCATTGTTTAATCCCTGCCCTATTGTTTAGATTTAGACTACATGGAAATGTGTTTAAATGATAGAATGAATCAAATATGGATGCTTTTTCTGAGCTTGTTTTGAAAATAATATAGAAACTAGACAAGAGCTTGAATGTGTGAGGGCATACATAATTTATTTTTTACTTAAGTGCTATGGTTAAGAGTGGTCAGACAGGCTGCTGGATTTTGTGGCACTGCTTCTACACATACAGCTCTAGGAGATGATCAGTGGACAGGTATCGTTCTCCCACCAGCATGGTAATGTGTACAGCTAATGAATGAATAATGGATTCAGTCTGAAGCGCTTCGGGTGCTTTAAATCTCATAGATCTTATCCATTATTGATTTAATTTACTTTGTCTTGTTTTAAGGGAAAACATTTTTTCTCGCAATTTTTAATTCAGAAGACCTATCTTGGTGATTGCTGTTGTTTTAGGATAATTTCTGGTTTTAAATAGTTTCTCATTTGTCTAACTGTAGATATTTTCCCTTATTTCCAAAAAAAATCTTACTAAGTATTATCTTCCTCTCTGTCAGATTATTTCACTTGATTACAGTCTGAATCTTCACAATTCAGTCTATTAAACGGATGTTCCAATACCAATTTTCGCATTGTAAAGCACTTTTGTGCTTTTGCTTAAATGAAAATGATTTATGGTAGTTTTGCCTAAATCTAATGTCCTAAACCTGGGCATAAACATCACCATCAGCAACTCAAGACAAACAACACAATTGAGCATTTACAAAACAATTTTTTTATTATTATTTGGAGGGACAAGCTGTCAAAATGGCTTAGATGAGACAAACTGTTTTTAAACAGCAGGTTAATGTGTGAATATGTAAAAAATAAAGCAGCTTCATTTGCTCTGCAGGACCTTTCAAGCAGAAATATGCACAACACAAAAAGGCAAAAAAAAGTAAGACACGTTCTTTTGAAAACAAAATAAACTGTACTGTAATACATTACACTGATAAACACTCATTGTTGCCATTTCTTCGTGAGATTTGACATTTTGAACAAGAGAAACGTAGGTCTGCTTGCCAAAAAATTAGTGCCCTTCTCGTGGCGTAAGAACATATATTGGATGGACTTCAAAAGAATCATAAAGGCAAAAAGCGAATAATACATTTCCAATGTGCACTCTGCACTTTTCAAAGTATACAATTAATCAGAAGAAGTTTTAACAAACAGGACCTGCATGCATAATTTCTAAAGGGTCCAGAAAGGCTGTTAAAACAGCTGTAGAAAGGGGTGAGATATGTACATCAACTCTAGTGTCCCTCAGCTCTTCACACAGGCGACGACACACAATCACCTTAAAAGGTCTTGTTCTGCAATTAATGAGACAACTCTCCAAATTTCAGGGTTTGTGTTAGTGATAAAAATTGTATAATATATGCAGTTTTTATCCACAAAGCCCCTTAACATGTGTAATTTATAACATGTTTAAACCCAAGTCACAGACTTCCAAGAAGAAATTCAGAGTACAATCAAATTGATCTTTGCAGTTTACTTAGTTTTTAGTGGCATTTCTCTAAGATATCCAACCATAAGGCTGCCTTTAAAAAATACTTCAGAATGCTGGAGAGCAATACCCTTCATAAGTATACATTTCTCTACAATTCATATATTACAAAGGTTGTCCCAGATTGAAAATTACTCATTTCACTTTCTTAATAAAATATTCAATTTGTCAGTGATTAGAATTTTTTTTACCCATCATCCTACATAAATTAGTTACAAAATATTAGTGTAATTTTCTATGGTTATATTATAGGCAGCGATACAATAGACCCATTCTTTTGTTTCAGTGATTCGGGAGATTCCACAGTTTTCAGTCCCAAAGCTTAAATGGAAGCACTGTGCACACACCACTGGTAGGCATGGCTCCCCTGATAAACAGGCACATCCAGTAAACTTTACAACAGCCCATGTTATTTCCAAAATGTCTTAAATTAAATAACTAATGAAATGACAGAATAACTTACCAAAAAAAAAGTTAAACATATAAGAGAATAGATATTAAATACTTTCTGATGGACTTGTGGTCCCATTTCCCATAACAATGCCTTAATGCGATATGGAAAAAGGAAGGAAGATTGCACTTATAGGTGAACAACCACAGTGCTGCTTGAATAAAAGGAGGCTTTATCTGAAATAAATAAAACAAAATTGTAAAGGAAATAATTTAAACAAATGCAATAAAGGTAATACAGCTACAGCTATGAAGAGTATGAGCATTCATTGTAGTTGCCTGGCTCATAAATAAGAAATTCCATAATTTAGCGTTGAACTGTTGAATCCATCCCATAAGACCAAAACAATGCCTATGCATACATAACTATTTTCACAGATAAAGTGCTGGTCGAGGAGCTTTCAGAGGGATTTTTCTTTTCTTGTACCATGTAAGACCCTTGGCTTAGATCTTAAGGAGAAAAGGTTCACCAACTTCAAGATTGAACATAGCCAGGAACCCTATTGCTTAAGTCATCTGGTTGTAATCCCAGTGGGAGGACACAAACAGGACTATGTTGCAATTTGACTCAGGTTTCATATGAAGGCCATCACAGCAAAGGTCACCATACATTGCCTCCAAAAGCTAGAAAGCTAGAAAAAAAAAATTCCCTGAGGTGCACATTCAGCTGTGTTGAGATTCCCAACCTGGCCACAGTTAAGGTTGATTCCTGTTTAGCGTACGGTTGGTGATCTTGGTTTGGTTAAAAGAGCTTTCTTAGGAATTGAGAGCCATCATTGGTTTTTTTATGGGCCTGGTCAAATTGATCTCTTCCACTTTTAACACTAGCTGCCATCTCACACAGCGATAATCCCAAACTGCTTTGCTAACATTTTGAAGGCAATTCTGGAATCTGAACATTTATTAGGCAAAGAGGGAAATCACAGCTTCCTCCAACACGTTGACATCTTATGTGCATTTTCAGTCTCCTACCAAACCCCTGCTTTTAGTACACCATCAGTTTTATTTTGTCAAACTTTCACAGACTCCATCACAGACAATTTCATGGCTTCCTCCATCAGCTGATTGTCTGTAAATGTAGCAGGGGGTTCTGGGACGGATTCTGAAAGGCCAATCAGTGACTCTAGGAGGCAGGTCCCTGGGTCACTTGCTGCAGGGAAACTGGGATAACTAGGCAACTGAAACTGAAAAAAGTTGTCCATGTGCTCATACTCCTTGAGGGAGTTGTAAAGTGAGCTGGGCCCCAGACAAGGGAAACCATCAAAGAACTCCAGGTCTGACTCAGAAGAGAGGCTCAGGTCCATGTTGTAGCTCGCCGAGCGATCGATGGTGGGAGAAGGTGTGTGTGGCACACTACTGCTGTGGAATAGGGCGTTCCCCTGGTTGGCATTCTCATCCAAAAGTTCACAAATGGCTGTTGCTCGATTGTCTGTGTATTCGTCCGCAGAGTCCAACAATACAGCGTCTATATTGTCATTCTCATCAGCAAAGTCCACCATGCTAAAGCTAGTAAACGCCTCTGTGGATGGCTGCTGCTGCTGTATCTGCTGTACATCTTGGCAACATGTGTTTTTACAGTTTTTATCCCCACCATCCCCGCTAGTTCTAGAGCAGTTCTCTGTGTCACTAAAACAAAGTATGCGGCTCAGGCCTTTTTCACCGACATCCAGCGGGCTGTGATGCTCGCAATGGCCCTCGCCTGCCTCCGAGTCCTCAACTGAAGAGTCTGATAAGTCCGTCATATCACTGCTGCAGCTGTTTTCCCCAGCTGCTGCCAGCTCTGTGCTAAAAGGGAAGGAGGGCACTGCTGGTAGAGAGGCGGCACCCTTCGTGTTCTCCTCTTCCTCCTCCGTGCTCGACTGCTCCTCCAGTCTTTTCTCCAGCTCCAGCTTCATGATGGTGTGGATGTAATGCGTCTGTACTCGGGTGGAGTTGAACTCGATGCGCCCCTCTGTGTTTCCGCAGCCGTCCTTTGTGCAGCCACATGGGAAAGACGAATGGTCCATCTAAGAGAAGAAGAAGGAAAGACATTATTTTTTCTTGTCGTGTAACAGAAAACCCCTGGTGTACTGTATTTGTCTGAACTTGTGAGCCCGAAACTTTAGGGACTTTCTGGGTTCTTACCTGACATTTGATACCAGCCAGGCTGCAGCTGCATGTCTCTGGCTCGCAGAAGCCCTGGCAATCACAGCCACAATTCTCCCTGGAGATCCTCAGCTCCTCCAGCTGCCTCTTCTCCTCCTTGTCGATCTTTTTCACGCCAGCTGCTTTGAGCAGACCATAGCGGCGTTTAGATGGGTATGGCTGAAGGAACGAGCCCTCATCAAGGTTGGCTCCACTGATGTCGATGTCCTGCTCTGGGATGTCATCCAGTGTCAGGCGATCTGCCTCCTCACTCTCCTGGGTGCCATTCTTTGTCAGCTGAAACAAAGAAAATCGAATCCAAAATTGTTACATTGAATAAAAGAGCAAAAATAAATAAATAAATAAAATAAAATAAAATAAAAGAGCAAATCTGATTTGACAAGTTTTAGACTGAACATTTGCATCTCTCACCTTCAGTTTGAGAGCTTCCAGCTTCTCTTCCCTGAGTCTGTTGAGAAGTTTTTCCCGACGCAGGAGCCGCTGCTCCACAGCAAACTCCGCAAGTGTATACGTGCGGAGTGCACTGTGGCGCTGCATCATGCCTAGAGTGCATCCTCCTTGACTGGGAACACTGGTGAAGCCCTGGCACCGAGGGAAGAAGAACACCGTCACCTGGTCGAACGTCACATTGCCCCGTCGTGCTCTCTTTGACCTCTTTAGGATGGATGTTGCTGAGGATAGGCAAAAAGAAAAAAAGGTTAAAATATATACATTAAATACAAGAATGGCAAACAATAGAGGTGCTTTGCATCTTTTGGGCCACTAGATGGCACAATGCCCCACTACTTGTATCCCTGAACTGTGGAAAAGCTGCTGAACAAACTGTAAAAGGACACCCTTCTGATTCATTGCCCTGGCCTTATCATGTACTCATTTAAAAGGCACTGCCAACAGGAGTCCAACACGCTTACATCCTGTCAAGTGAAATCTAAACTACTGGGAATCCATCTAGCTTTGTTTCTTGTCCTACAGTGTGACAAAAAAAAAAAAACGCCCAGCCCAGGAATTTCCCTTTGGTGGCCAACAAAGTGAAGGAAGCAGAACAGCCAGGATCACAAAGTGGCGCATAAATGCTTGAGACTTCCAGATGGTCTGGAGGGTGGAAGTAGAGCTTGCAGGACAGGAAAAAAACTTGCCCACCCTAGTCTGTCTGGAAGTTGACAATCCCTACAAATGACCTAGAGTCAAAGGTTGGCTCCCTGTTAAACAATTCAGGTACCACGTCGGCGAACTACCTTTTTATACCCAGACAAAGACTATGAGAGCATCTGGAAATCAAAGTGGAACCATGTGTGGGAGGAAAAAAAAGCCCAATAATTATTCAAAACTTTAGCATAAATTCCACTTCCTCCACCCGGGAATATTCAACTTTTGAGCCTCACTAAAAGACCGGCAACTTTTTCCACGGGGGAGGAAAAAGTAACCTTTTACCTCGATGCAGGTAAGCGGCAAACAATAACCTTACTATGATGTCTAATCTGCTGCCAGGAGTAATACAGATGAAACTAAGTGCCAGGTTCAGCTTTGCATCCATCAAATCCAGTCAGGCTTATGACACCCACAGGAGACAAATGGCACTCTCTCTGCTCCTTCTAAATGAGAATGCTTTGCAAACTGCCCCCCCCTTCACAATGGCAAACAACTTTTTATCCAACACAAACACTGGATCATAATAGTCCACTCAATCAGCTCTTCTAGATGTGTGTGCATGCCTTTTTTCTTGATTGCTGCAAAAAGGGGGGAAAGGGGAGAGGGGGGGGGGGGGGGGGGGGGGGGGGGGGGGGGGGGGGGGGGGGGGGGGG
>JBBDHI010000019.1:10699717-10709988 GCA_037177115.1 Craterocephalus stercusmuscarum
GTGGGTATACCCAATGCTGACTGAAAAATAAGTGGGTATACTCCGTATACCCGCATATACCCTGGACTACACCACTGCTCACTACTGGTGTCCAGCAAAGGGTTTGGGGATTGCCACCACGACAAGCACCGACGACTTTAAGGCCACAGCTCCGGCTGGCTGCCTCAACAATGGAGGCGCGGAACACGGCCCACTTGGACTGAATGTCCCCCGCCTCCCCCGGGACATGACTGAAGCTCTGCCGGAGGTTGGAGTTAAAGCTCTTTCTGACAGGGGATTCTGTCAAACATTCCCAGCAGACCCTCACTTCACATTTGGGCCTGCCAGGTCTGACCGGCATCCTCTGAGCCAACCCACCACCAGGTGGTGATCAGTTGACAGCTCCGCCCCTCTCTACACCCGAGTGTCCAGGACATGCGGCCGCAGATACGACGATACGACTACAAAGTCGATCATGGAACTGCGGCCTAGAGTGTCCTGGTGCCAAGTGCACATATGGACAACAAAACACCACTCGGATTCAGATAGAGGGCCCGTTCCTTCCAATCATGCTCCTCCAGATCTCACTGTCATTGCCCATGTGAGCATTGAAGTCCCCCAGCAGAATGAGGGAGTCCCCGGAAAGAGCGCTCTCCAACACTCCCTCCAAGGACCCCAAAAAGGGTGGGTACTCTGAACTGCCATTCGGTGCATTGGCATAAACAACAGTCAGGACCTGTCCCCCCCACCCGAAGGCAGGGGGAGGCTGCCCTCTGGTCCACCGAGGTAAACCCCAACACACAGGCACCAAGCCAGGGGGCAACTAATATGCCCACTCCTGCTCGGCGCTCTACCGTGAGCAACTCCAGAGTGGAAGAAGGTCCAGCACCTCTGGAGGACTCAAGTTCCAGAGCCCAAGCTGTGCGTCGAAGTGAGTCCGACTATACCTAGCCGGAACCACTCTACCTCACGCACCAAAGGCTCCTTGCCCACCAGAGAGGTGACGTTCCACATCCCAAGATCCAGTCTCTGCAGTTGCGGACCGCCAGGACCGCCAGGACCGCCAGGACCGCCAGGACTGCCAGGACTGCCAGGACTGCCAGAACCGCCAGGACCGTCAGGACCGTCAGGACCGCAAGGGTCCCCGCCTTTGGCTGCCGCCCAGTTCTCTGCGCACCCGACCCCTACGGCCCCTCCCATGGGTGGTGGGTCCATAGGAGGAGATTATCCTTTTTTGCAATTATCATACAATGAAAGTAATAAACATTACAGTTAAACTAAATAAAACATAACTATCTTGCTCCATCAGTGTCAATTTGTGTTTCTTATATTTCCACACACCCTCGGAGAGTCAATAAGGGAGCTAAATGATATCTGCTTTGGTTTATGCCTGCAAGAGATCAAGCAAATCTTTAATGTCCTTTAAATGATCAGTATTACCTTTATTTTGTTAGAGCTTACTTTTTTTAGTTATTGCTTTTCCTTCACCACATATAAGCATCATGTGCAACATTTGGGCTGCTTAAAACTGTGTAGTCATAAGATAGGTTGATAGACAACCCAGTATTGTTTAGTCATGGATAAACAGTAAGAGAGACAGACTGTTCACACATGCTGTAAAACCTATTCATTATGTGGTAGCTACAAACTGTTCGTTATCTGAAGGTCTGTGTCTGCGCCGGTGGACAGGGGGGACTTAGTAATAGGTCAATAGTACAAACTTTCCCCTGCCACTTTCAACACATTTGTCTGAAGGTTAAAAATTAGTCCAAATCACAGCACAGTACAAACTGACTCCATGGGCCTCCGGCATGAATCAAATATGAGACAGGATGATCTTTTTAGCGGACCAGTATAGACCTGTTTTGACTGGAAAATCCATAATTTTTTTAATGCTTGGTTGTTTTAGTTTTTTCCTCATTTATCTGTGGAATTTTGGGCCACTTATTTATTTACTGTATAAACTATCTAGAAATATCTTTTAAAAAGCAAGCGAAAAATATGAGAAATTAATATACGTTACGTTACTCATAAGCTAAAATTTTGTTGAACAATCCTCTGAGGCAATCGATACAATCAGGTGTTTTCTGGAGCGCTTAGATTAGCATTAGACTTCCTCACTTGTCCATGTGTATTCTGGCCCATCAGCAAAGTGCTCTCATTATTGTTTATTTTTTTTTTATAGGGGAAAGCCTAAGACATCAATAAATAATGATTTTTTTGCAATAATTCCCCAAGACGAGAGATGTGGAGCAAAGTTGTGTGGCACAGTTTTCTAGTAAGACCTAATTGAGCGACAGTGTTGCACTGAAACTTAAGAATGTTTTGGTTCAAAAATCAGTTTTTCTCCATTATAATTATATGAAGTCAAGATAAGATGCTGAGACAACTATCACTTAATACTGTGAGAGAACTAGATTTCAGTGACAATATTATGCAATATTACACATTTTGGACATGACAAAACAAGACACCAAAACTGTGAATGAACTATTTCTATTACATTGCCATAATTACACTTTCGATTTTGAAAGTCAACATTTAACTCTGACGGTCATTTTTGTATTGTTTTCTCAAAAACATGCCTCTCTAAGAAAGCAACTGGGCCCCCCTCTAATGTTGGTCTAGAACCGCCAATGTGGGCACCAGTCTGTCATGTGTGGTCTTCTGCTTGGAGCGTTTGCTGACATTATTTCTTAATTATTCGATTATTTTATTTTTTGCTTTAAAAGAAGAGAGGCATAGAATTTTTATGTAAATTTCATTTAATGACTTTAATGGGATTTTTAAAAAAATAAATTTGCTTTTGCTTGTGTGCATTAATTTATCTGTGGTACAGTATTTAGCTTTGCTTGTTTAACAGTAAACCAAAAGTTGTTTGAGTCGACATGGAAAACGTTTATTGTTTCATCTGGAGGATTTTCTTTTTTTTTTTTAACAAGTATCGATGTTGGCCCACGACTTTTTCCAAGTTTTACATTTTGGCCCACCGTGGGTTTGAGTTTGACACTGTTGACATGGAAAATGCAGCTTGGAGATAAACATCTTAATTTGCCTCTGTGCACATTCATATAAGAAACCACATAGCTGTTCCAGCCTGGACCGGCAACTTCTTTCTTCACTAAAGCAAGCAGCAAGTTTTCTGGGTTTCTGCTTGGACCCGTACCCAACTCTCTAACCACAAGGCCACCACTTTTAACAAGCCTAATAACCATCATCAATCCAATGGACACAGGCACAGTCCCGATGACTGATTTTTATTTTTTTTTTTAGAAAAGAAAAATATGAGATATATTTTAAGCTTTTCTGTTTTAAAACTGTATTACCACATTGAAGCAATCTGGGTAAGTTATCAACTTACAGATTGCTGTTTAGACACTTCATGTTTAAAAAAGAGGTAGGGGTCATAGTGTACTCTAGGCTGGATGTGTCATTCTTTCCAGTTTACAGACCCACAAAAGAGAAAATCCCTAAACTGAGAAACAGATTTAGCATTTCATTTCTGTTTATGCAAGAGTATCTAACCTGTCTCATTAACAATGCTCATGTGATTTTTAATCCTGGTCCACAATACACAAAAACATTTCTTCCTATGGATTCATCTTCAGTTTTACAGTCAGGTTGCTACGGAAGAAGTGCATTATGGGAGATTTAAGATGTTTATCTCAAAGTTTGATATCATGTCACAATTGACATCAGGACCATCATAAGTTGAAAAAATGAATACATAATTTTTTATTTGGATTTGAAACTGAAAGAACAAATCCAGTTGGAAACTTTAGCTCTTTAATTCAGCAGGAAAGTAAAACACAGGATGCACTAAACACACTAAACACAAGAAATCCACTGGAATCAGTCATGTGATGCCATTTCCACACCACCTTTCAATGGTGGTTTATCTTTTCACTCGATGTATATTAAGCAGGAAAATATGTCCGGAAAACAAAATTCTAAGAGGCAGATATTCTGCGAGGCAGATGCGTTCAGTGGCTTCAGACTGTAAGCAGGTCAGACTGTTGGGTGAGTAACACCATTACATCCTCATCTGTGTTGGAAGTTGGGGTCAACCTACACAAAGAGCACAAGCACATTTATTTCAATCCTCATACACACCAATCCCATCTATCTCCCATCACCTGCAGACTTAATCGGACAAATGCCACCAAATTCTGCATTTCCCAAAGTGAAGAGTTACACCTGGTGACTGGCTTTATTGCTCCTCCCAAAGGAAAAAAAAAGCACACCTTTAAATCTTTATTTAGGGCATCTTCAATACATTTCAAAGACAATGAAGGTCTCAATAAAAACCTTAAAGTCAGAAAAAAAGGAAAAACTTACACTTGGTCATTTTAATTTTAAGGCTTGCATAAATTCAACATTTTCATAGTCAAAATACAAAGTTTCCTCTAAACATTTTTTTTTTTAAATCAGCAACTGAAACAATGCATTCAGTTTAGTTTAATATGGCAACCGGAGGGTCATGACACTTTATCACATCACCAAATTAAATAGTAAAACCTTGCTGGCATCTCATATTTTCACATTAAAGCCGACTGCTAGAAGAACCTCCCGCTGCAAGATGTACATCCATCATCAGACCGAGTCATGAATGCAGATAAATGCATCAAAAACCAAAATAATGTGAAACATCTGTGCTGATAACCGCCTTTTTTATTTTCTTTGTTTCATCTGAATTCAAAGCAAATCTCTGTTCAAATTGTTTACCATCACAGCAGAGATTTTCTTTATTTTAGCTATTCATTTAAACTGACGGCAAAGCAGCTTTGCGGCGAGATGCGTTGTTAAAACTACTAGCAACTGTAAACAGGCTCCACTTCCTCGTTCATGAGTGGTGGAGATAATTTTAGGGAGAAATAGGCCTATGGCGCATCAGGACAGCTGTGTCTCTGGGGTAAAATATAATGAAAATTTTCAAAGGCAAAAAACAAAAAAAAAAAAAAAAGAACACAAACTTTCAAAACCAGAAAAATATTTGAAGTTTAAAGGTGAATGAGCGTCTCATGTGACAGACAGTCAGGAGGGAATCCAAAGCCAAATACGCATCGTCGTCTCACTTCAATCGTGTCATGAGACAAGAAAAAAAAAAGGCAGAGTGAAATACAGAGTATAAAAACAAATCAAAGCCAAAAGTCATTATTTACATACTAAAGGTCAAATCAAGTACTTATTTTTCATTCACATAAACAAAAATGTAATTAAGTACTTTTTGTTTGCTTTTCTTAAAGAATTTGAGAAACCGATTTCAAAGACACAAACTAATACCAGATGGACACATGGTTTCAGCTGCTGGAAAAAACGTCACTAAGTAAAGGTAGGAAGGAAAATGCTGTTAGATTTGTTTTGCAGGGCTTCTGGTTTCATTTGAATGACTTCTACAGTAATTCCAAAATTAAAATTGGCTCATTGAAACTACTTAAAATCAGTCAGGATTTCTATTTAATTTTTTATAACAAATTTTAACAAGATTTTGCCCTTTTATTGTGAAGAAATCCCATAAATAAGAGCAACTACCTGATTACATTAATGAGGGTCATACGTCTATTATAGGTTTTTTTGTGCCAAATTCCTCAGTGACTTTATCAAAAATGAATTTGTAGCCTTCATTATGATCAACAAATCTGCTGTGGTTTAGACAAACCCTGCTTCTGTCAGACTCAGAGAAACAAATGTGTAGAAACCTGCAACTGAAAATGGACCGTGACCTGGGATTTGCAGATATATTGAGAAAGAAAAAAGTGAAAAGAATGTGACATTTATGTGTTAAAATGACATCTTATCCCACATCTTAGTGTAGTTCCCCGTCTTTCAAGAGAAAGTAAAAGGTTTGACACCAGCAGCTGAAGCCACATTTGTGCATTTCAGACAACATAACGCTCCACATGGTAACTGGGGACGTCCCCAAAAACGTGCAATCAGTAGTTCTGATGAATATAAGGCATTGTTACACTTATCAAGGGTGTTAGTTCAGATTGTGCAAATGCATCACATACTAGATAAAAACTAACAGACTGAGGGAGACCAGAATGGTGAATGAAAACAGCTTGCAGTGGATGCTTGCATCCTTCTTCAGATACACTGTAAACGTAAAGTTTGAGGTTTTCTCAAACTCGATGTTCCGATACTTCAGCTGACCACCTAATTCAACAAGGCGGTATTATATAATCCTATGGGTGGCAAATGGTTCTGTTTTCTTTGGCAGTAGTGGTTTCTTTACAGCCATGGAAAGAAAAAATGCATTAAACTATTTGTTTTTTTTTTAATTTTCACATTTTTTAGGCAAGTCGCGGTCCCAGGTAGAACAGTTTAACTAATGCTGAGCTGAGCGAAGCCCATCAGCTTGACGTCATCTGGTATTTCAGATCCCTCGATTCCAGAAGCCTGTCGAAATAAATATATAAAATATAAATATAAAATATATAAATAAATGGCAGAACTTAAAATATTTCCTTAAATTGGTCTCAAAGGTTTCCTGAACACAAACGATCCAGATGACAGTATCACACCCTGGATTTGATCTGAGTAAAGAACGGAGTAAATAAAAAAAAGCCCCAAACTCACCAGTTTGAAAGTGACGTTTTTATTGGCTTGAGGCTCATCAACTAATTTCTGCAAGTTTGCAGCAACTGAAAAGAGAAATTATGATTCAGGCCAATGTGGAGTAAAATAAAAACCAATCTTTGTTTAGAAATCAAGAAAATGAAGACATGCAATCCTTACTGTAAGGCTTGAAAAGATGGAGGTACAGAATTTCTGCTGCACTATACGTTACTCTCTTGTTGTAATCTGACATATACATACATACTTTATACAGCTAATAAATGAGTGGTCCAAACTCCTGTAGATTAATGAGGAAACAAACTAAAACAACCAAATTAAGTCATTATGGATTTTCCAGTCCAAAAAAAAGTCTCTAATGGTCCCTTAAAAAGATCAACCTGTCCCTATTTGGTTCATGCAGGAGGCCCAGAGAGCCAGTTTGTACTGTACTGTAATTTGGACAAATGTTTAACCTTCAGACAAATGTGCTGAGAAAGTGGGAGGGGAAAGTTTGGACTACTGACCTATTACTAAGTCCCTCCCGTCTACCAGGCCTGCCGACACCAGCTCCTGGGACACACCGTCTGCTGTGTCTGAAAGGCACAGACTTCAAATATCAGTTTGCATCTTCCACATAAAATAAGGAACCATTTCACAACCTTTGGGTTATAGTACAAAAACTCTACCACATGCATTTATTATATATGGTGAAGACAAAGCTATAACTTAAAAATGAAGCTTTGACCACAAGAAAGTCTGTTAATTGAAGAAGTATTAAAGATTAACCCACCTCTCCCGGGCATGAATTCAAAGCGGATGTCATTAAGCTCCTTCTTGGAGTTTCTGAAGGGAGAAAGAAACAAAAGGACAAACAAGTGAGGCGCAAAAATTCCTCCAAAAGATGCTGTGTATAGAGACGATGAAACTTTTACAGATTTTGAGACGCTGACAAAGGAACACACCTTAACCTTAATACCAGACTAATGGGAGCGTTAATGTCGCCGGAAGCAGCTGGAATCTGTTAGAGGAGGTTTGAACAATTAATATGATTAAATTAAAAGTCATTAAAATTTTGTTCGCATGGTTAGAAGACTAGCCTGAGTGGGAGTAGCAGGAGGAACGGCGGGTGAAAGACTTGCAGCCGGGGCAGTGGGTTGAGTGCTGACTGGCGTGGGCTGCAGGAGACCTTGGCCTGCAGCCTGAGGTAGTTGAGCCTGACCTGCGGCCATCGGCTGGAGTTGACTACTTAAAGGCTCAGGAGTCCGGAAAATCTGAAAGAGGAAAAAGGTTGTTTGGTCCAACTGGGCTCTGACTGAAACCTTTCCAAAGGTCAAAAGAAAGAGCTGAACTCACCTCTGAATTCTGTGATGCCTCCTTCACTCTTGGTGACTGTTGGTGACAGAAGAGGAAAAGGTCAGAGCGATGCTTCACAGCAACGGCTTTACCGAAGCAAAAACTGCACGCTTGGATGAAACAACACACAAAAAGGCAAAAGAAGTAAACAGATTTAAAGGGCCCACTCGTTTACTTTCCTCACTTATCTATACGTCTAGCTCGTCATCATTCTCTTTGAGGTGGACATGGCATAGAAATGAGTGGTAAAGCAGATTTAATTCTATCAACACTTCAAACAAACCTGACCGATGATAATTAGAAACATACATAACCAGTTTATGTCAAAGTTATCCTGTAGACTCTGGATGTGTCATGGCTTCTTTAAAAAATATAGCAAATCAATACACAGACTTAATTTCAAACGCTGGATTTATAGGACTTCTTTGCACCTATGTGGTTAAGTCCCTGGAAACCAGAAAACGAAGGAAACAACCATATAAACGTTTCCCTATTAAATTTACTCTTTCACTGCTGAATATACACTGACCAGCCACAAAATCAGAACCACCAGCCTGAGGCAAGGAATGCATGAGACAAAAGACAGAGTTCATACAAAGTGAGAACAGTAGAACCAGGAGACAAAATCAAAAGACCTGAAGTCTCTTGTGTTAAAATCTTTCCTGGACTATTTTTCTGTGTGAAAGGAGACTGTAGCGCTCTGACAGAGGCCACTGCAACCCCTGATGCCACCATGAACAGGTCTACACGGCCTACAGTAATGTCTAGGAAACATCCGCATTAATGTGGAAAATTCCTCCTGTTGTGCATCCAGGTGCCGTCTTTCCCCAGGTTAGTAATGTTAAAAACACCCAGGGGATCCCTGTGTAAAAGAAGGCTTTCTTTTTCAGATCTTTTCTTTGCTAAATGGGCCACTTAAGATGTGTGTACCCATTATTCAACATTGGTGATGGACAGGGAGGTCCTGCTGCTTTAACGATGCTCTGACCTGTCCATTTAAGTTTAAACCCTTATGCTTTTATGCTTACACAGTTTTCCCAACACATCAACGCTGAGCTCTGTCTTGTCTGTCTGTTAACCAGCTGCTTTTTATTCCACCATATGACGGGTTCATTCAAATATCCGTGGTTTAACGCTGTGGCTGATGAGCGTACATCAAAAACCAGAATATACGGTCACTGAGTTGTAAACGAGTGATGGCACATATTCTCCATTTGTTTTAGTTGGAAAAGCAGAGAAGCAGAATTCAAAATCAGGTGGAAGTGGCAGTGATATGCAGAGAAACTGATAATCTGGGAGGGAAAACAAGAAGCAGTCAAATTTAATCTGACTAGGAGAAACACAGAGGGAGACGGAGCAGAGGCACTGCAGGCTACATAAAGACAAACTGGCTTGACTGACAGGACATGATGCAATGTCCGGAATCACATCGGCTCAGAAATCTGCTGACTGGCTAGTAACAAGAGAGCAGATATGGAGTCTGTATCCAGGAGCAAAGCAGGGCTACAATGTGGAACAACAGGTTTGATTTCAACAAAGAAGATTTTCGTATTGATTTATAACATATGTGTACCTGCTATCAGTTCAGGAGGGTTTGGAAATGTAATGTCTCTATTAGGAGTTCAGTTTGCCAGCATGTAGCCTGTTCCAATGCAGCATGAAAAGGATCATGAATACTCAATGCTAAATAATCGTTTTTGCAAGGATCATTACAAAGCTAATGAGTTAATTGTTTGATTTTTCATTAAATGTGATTTGGTCAGTATAAACAAAAACAAGTGAGTTAGGAAGAGAAATGGGAATACAGATGGCCTCCGGGAAAGGTAACTCTCACTCCTTTAATTAAGTATAATTTCTTTAAATCAAGCAAATGTGGAGGTAAGATGATTTGACCATTGCAGAAATCTGTAAAATTCGACTCAAATCACATTTTTCTTCCAATGTGATGTAAAACATTTTATTTAGTTAAAGATGAGGATATCTCGTGGGTCACGCTTGACTCGCACGTGATGTGCAGCACACACACATTTTTGATTTCTCATTAGAAAAGAAGCAAATCTTTCTTCCTAACGATCAGGTTCCAGTATCGGCTGGTTATCTCTAGTCCTCGTTGGTTAGTGTTAACTTATTCAAAGCCGAAGCAAAGCCTCTCCGAAAATAGGACCTTAGCTTAGTGTAATAACTCGTGACAAGTTCTTCAAAAATAAGACCGGACTTGTTTTGTCATAACTGAAAGGATAAATGCTTAGATTTATATATACACTAGAGGTGGGCAAAATATGAAATGAAAAATACTTTATTAATCCCAGAGGGAAATTCAATATTGTAGAAGTTTACATTAGTTTACGTTTCTATTGTAGCAGAAATGAAGGGTGAATAAC
>JBBDHI010000019.1:10710088-10720665 GCA_037177115.1 Craterocephalus stercusmuscarum
AATGAATGAATTAAATGAAAAATACTTTATTAATCCCAGAGGGAAATTCAATAATAATATTGAATATCGTTAATAATATCAATAATAATAATAGAGATTTTCAGATATATCAAGACTGTCACACAAGATATAGAATGAGGGAATATTGTTTATATCGAGTTAGCTTGTTTTGAGTGAGAAATATCAGCTTTTTAGCATTTTGCACAATTGTATCTTTGTTTTGATCATTGGAAACTTTTTTTTAATTATTTTAACAGACATATACTTTAATTTAAGTCAAATATTTTACTGCACATGTGCTACTGATCCTTAATAAAAGTGCATTTAGCACTCAAGGCTGTAAATTTGAACCGTCCATTTGTTTCCTTGACCAAAAAAAATTATTTCGAGATATATATCGTATATTGTGATTAAGGAAAAAATGATCGAGATATGAAAATGAGTTCATATCGCCCAGCCCTAATATACACATGTCTAAAGTTTGATCAGGCTCTTCCAGAGTGACAGGCGCCCCACTGAAACCAGGTTAACTGCCTATCTTGCTCTCTACCCCTCATGTGAGAGTCCTTTCTTGTTAAGGGAATGCCATCTGTATCACGGTGGCAGGTGAACAACCCTGGATGCAGGCAGCTCGAGTGGGTAGGCGAAGCGCACTTGTCGCCTGGGGGCACTAACAGGCTTCACCTGCTGCTCCTTGGCCGTCAGACAAAACATAGACACAGAGGAGACTCAGTGGAAAGACAATGGACAAACATGCTACTGCACAGACATGAGAACGACAATTTAAACACAGTACAGTGACAACGGGACATGACAATGTGGAAAAAAAAAAAGAGTTAATGTGTGCATGTGAGGGAGAGGACGCGAGGCACCGTCTCACCCTTAAAGCTGCAACAGCTGCTTTGCCTTCTTCACTTTCTTCATCGAACTCATCGTCACTCCACTCCCATTCGCCGTCTTCCGTTTTATGCAGCCGACCGCTTGAACCCGGCACTCGGCGTACCTGCCGCACAAACATTTAAAATGCTAAGTTCACCTTCTTTTATTCAGTGAGTCATAAAAAGTAGCTTCAAATCGGCCTTCCTACCTTTTTTGATCTCTCTGTTATTGTGGGCGCCCTCTGGAGTAACTTTTCATGCAAGTACTCATGGGTCTGTCAAAAAAAAAAACAAAAAAAAAAAACATATGGGCATCATCAGACAGACCTCTGCATATGCTATTTGAATTTCCAAATCAAGTTTAACATGATTTACACGTTGAAGCCCTAATGGGCTTTACCATCCTGTCAGATTGAACTCTTAATCTTTCTATTTATTTTCTAAGTGTTATGCAACTTGGCTCTGATACATCAGAGCTGCTGACCCCAGCCAGGCCCATGAGCCATTCAGGTCATGAAAACAAGGGCTTTTGCTTGTAATCTGCTCAAAGTGCAAGCCCTGTGCTGACCAAGCTTATGCAGGTCATCAGTGTCCCTCTGAATCAGGTCAGCAAGAATTTTACTTTTTTTGTTTCCTTGCATTATTTTTTCTTTATTATTGTGATTTTAGCCATTTGTTGTTCCCTTTTACTGTTTTAATATTAATCACTTTGAATAGTCTTTTACAGGAAATGTGCTATACACATATGTCAGCCTTTATGTCTTTAAAATTGGTCTTTCAGCTTTTCACACTTGCAACAATTGACACCAAGAGCTGATCTCATCAACAGGACATCAAATTATTTCTAAATGTATCCATCAGATATGGACATCTCTCCTGCAGATCGGCACAAGCTGACTAAGCCTGCCATCTGCTGCTTACAGAAAGTGCTGCAGCTGTGGAGGACTGATCCAGCAAGCCAACCAGGCTGCATTGTGGCTGTGTGATTTGCTGAGCCTGCACTCTAGTCGCTCCCGTTGCTATGGCAGTAGGCAGCCGGAGGCTGGTGTTAGACTGCTTATCCCTGCCTTTGTTAGAAACAGCACTGCATGTCCAATAATGAGAAGAATGCTGCATTGACCTCAGTTTAGGTCAGACTCGTTGAACCTGAATCACACAAACCTTACCTTGGACAGAATTCATTAGTTTAATTTAGTCAGCACTGAACTGCTCAGAGGTTAATTAATTATGGGAGAAAACTGCATGTTTTTCTTTTTATTTAAAGACAAGTTCTCTGGACAGCTACTTCTTCAGCTGCTAGTTAGAATAGGGATGATGCCGATGTTTTGTATAGCTGATTTAATGACAAATTTACCAACCTTTGCTTTCTGAAAGAATTTATGTTTCAGCAACTCTGAGGATGTCGGCCTGAAAACAGCAGAACGAGACAGAATCTGTTTCATCAGTCTGAACGTGAAGACGACAAGCCGGGAACTAAATGTAGCTCTTGTATTTATGTATGTTTTACAGGAGTAAATTAAAATAGGACAAAACAGATGATTAGGTCAAAACAAATGCACTGCAAGCCACATAAAGGAATTTGTGTTGTATAAGACTTAATGTAAGGGCGACGCCATCTGCACCTTTTCTCTGGGTCTTTCTGTAGACACAGAGAGGTCATCTTCCTGAAGGACTTGCCGTATTTCTTTACCATCTCTTTGTCTGTGATGCCAGTTTCCAGAGTTGGTGGGTCATTTTGCAGCGTCAGCATCAAAACCTGAAGCCGAACAGAAACACTTAAATTTAAATACAAGAATTTTATTTCATTTTTTCAGGATAGACTGTCTAATGGTGCCCTTACCTTCATTGGTGGGTATTTGTGATAAGGTGCAGCTCCTGTGGCCAACTCTATGGCTGTGATCCCAAAACTCCATATATCTGCCTTGAAATCATAACCCCTAACCTGCAGATGGAAAAATACAGGAGATGAGACTCTCACATGGTAGAAGAAGCCATTTCCTCTTATTTTTCTTTTCTTTTTTTTTTAATTGACAATTTTATGAATTGTAGCTGCACAGTGCTGATTTCTAAACCAGAATCATTATTCTGTAAGTATTCTGCCAGTTTTACTGCCAGGGAAGACTGACCTGTTCCATGACCTCTGGAGCCATCCAGCATGGCGTTCCCACAAATGTCTTGCGCACTTTGTTGCGGGTCATGTCACCACCTGTAGCTAGAAAGGCACTGACGCCAAAGTCTGAGGGAAAAGAAAAGGAGGCAAAGTTGAAGCTCTCAGTATTGGATTTGTCGAAAGTTTCTTCCACAGACTAGTCTCCCTGTGTATCAACACACTGAGACAGAGGAGCAGTGCCAGCTGCACGCAGTTACAGAAGAGCAGAGAATCAGCTTGAGAAAACATCTCAAGGATACTAGAAGATGCTGTTGTCTTTAGGATAAATACCTGCAATTTGCACTGAACCATCGTCTCCAAGGAGAATGTTTCCAGCTTTAAGATCTCTGTAAAACACACAAATATCTAAATGAAACCCAGATTTTTACATGAACATCAATAAGCCGGGTGTTTAGACAGAATAACACATAAAAAAAGAGACAATTTACCATTAATTTCTAAACGGTACTAGACTTAAAAACTAAACAAGCTCCAGCTCTGGTTTTTCTTTTTTCTTCTTTTTTTTCCCTTTTTTTTCTTTCCTTTTTTTCCTTCTTTTTCTCTCGTTTTTCCTTTTTTTCCCCCCTGGTTTTTCTTTTTATACTCTGTCACTAAATGCAGAGTCTGTAGTTAATTGTTCATCCCTGCTCAGCCTCCCCTGGTGGAGATGAGAGGATGCAACGAGGACAGCCGTCTGCCTCCCTCTGTCTGCCACACAGAATACTGCCACCTCGCCAGCCAGACAGAGTCGTCATAGCAACAGACTTTCAAAGAGAGAGAGAGAGAGATGAAGGGTCAAGCAAAAGGCGAGGACATAATGGTGAGGACAGCAGCAGTGTCACAGTAGACCGTCGCTCTGTTGTCCAGCCATTTGGGAAATTAATGTCGGTCTTAAAGAATCGGCGGCATAAAGAGCCACAGGATGCAGAGCACGAATCCACCGAACCCAAATCACCGCCAGCCATTACACCACCTTCAGACGCACGTACTACATTCAGTTTACACTAATCTCAGACAGGTCTTAAAAACATCCTGGCAGGCAGACTAATAATTCAATTGATGCAATCTAAACCACAGAGCAGTTCACGCTGCTGCCAGATGGGGGCGCTGGAGTTAAAGCTGTTGGATCTGCACAAATAGAAAAAATGGAAAAGTCTTTGGAATACTGGTTTGGGGATGAGGCATGACACACTATTAAAACGCTTTATAATTCAAGCTTTATAGACAAGCCAAATTGTAAGGGGCTAATGATGGAGGAGTAACTGCGGTGGTCAGAAAGAGTCATACAACCTCAAAAACATTTTCCTGAAATCTCATTTAGCAACAATAAGGGACAATTTTCACAATGAAGTTACTGTAAGACACAATCTGCTGAGAGGAGTTAAATCTGTGTAGCTCAGATCTTTGTTTAATCACGATGCATGCTCGAACGGAGAGGCCACTTTAGTTAAGAAATGTTCAGTAAATTACCACACAGCCAACGGATCCCACAGTGATTGAGGCAGGGAGTGGCAAACACTGAGCCCGGAGGGACCAAAGCGGCATGTGTGACATATTAGGACCATCGGCTGAGAGCAGGAGTTGGGGATTCCCAATGCAGGAATAATGCAGCTATGACGAGACAGACTGGGACAGACGGGTTTCAGCCGCCTGTACCAACAACCTCTGTCTATAGTGTGCTTTCAGTAATCGGCTCAGACAGAGACAGCTGTTTATGAGCCATCATGTGTGGTAAGACTTTGATGTGAACTCACGTCTAAACAAGTCTAATTACACAACTGTCACATTGGGGATGATTCAGAGGCTGGATGAAAAGCTAACGTAGCATTTGGTACAAACAGATTTGGAACCACAGACACGACTCTCTAACAGACAGAAGAGCTCTGCATGTCTGCAGCTTGTAAAACCGCCGCTCTGACAATGGACAAGATGAAGAGAAACGAACAGCGGTTCTGATCACATTTATATAAAAGGCAACTTCATATTCAGTGGACTGTGCAAATCTAAACATTTTATTTCATGACTTTTTGTAAGTTATAATTTCTTATGAACTAAGTTGTAACAGTTTGTACAAATCTGTCCAAACCAGATCAATCAGTAGTTTCTCAATGTGTTCATATTTGTACTGAACTGCCATGAATCTCCTAAGTGTTGAACAGCCATTAAATAGCAAACAATAAAAACAAACTGAATTTACGACAACTCAAAACATATGCGACAATGGATAAAAAATACTCTGTCAAGTATTTTGCCTTTTTTTTTTTTAATCCTATCTTTTGTTCACAAGCTATCATTTTTTATCCAATATTTTCAATAAAAAAGTCATTCCCTTTTTCATATGTAGAGCTCCAGGTTTTCCATCTGTGTGTGATACCAACACCCGCCAGACAGTTTTTAGAAACCCCTGTGAAGTCTGGACCTATCTAATAAAAGACAGAAATATTGGGCTCATGAATCTTCTACATTAAATTATTGAACCTGTTATGAATGAGGTTCAGGAAATCTGCAGGTTGCACGTTATAATGGCTGTCTCTTATACGCTAAATGAATTTATCCTTTCATCTAAAATATCTTAGATCATTAATTCCACACATATTTGTCCAAAAAGGCTCAAGAAAAATGTGTGAATGAAGCTAAAGAGGCATAGTTATGGTGACTTGTTACGACTAAGCAGGGCTTAATGATTAATGCTTTGAGGAAGTAGAAGTAAATCATCGGCACTTAGTAGCTCTTAGCTTGTTTAGGTTCTACAAAGCCCTTTATTGTGTGTTTTTAAAAGGGTTTGTTTCATCGCTGTGGCTAAGTGCAAGCAAGCTTACAGAATTTGTTATTAAAATGCAGTTTAAACTAATCAATTCAGGAAATAGCAGGTTCAAGACAGGGTTTATACACCAGAAAAAATTTGGTGGAAGACATATCTAGCAATATGCAAACTAGACATTTGTTCAGTCTTGGTGTTCCATTAGGTAATGATTCATTTGAACACTAAATATAGTTAAATAGAGGAAAGTTAAGTAACATTTATACTGCTACTCCTCCATTTAATCCTTTATTCAAATAATTATTTCCCCTTTTTATCATCATATGGCAATATAGACGTCTCTCAGCCCAAGCAGCTAGTTTTTTTATTCCATTTCATTTGGTAGATCTTTGAATTTTTCATTAGATAAGTTCATGATGATGCATCCAAGTAAAAACTAAAGAGGTGGGGTCAATGAATGTGCACACAAAAATCTTCAAGGTAGGTAAAGAGATTAAAAACTTTGGTAGGACTGGAATCCTCACTTCAGCGTTTGCTATCTTGATACACCTCTACATGACATCATCCTTACTACAGTCAGATACAGCTTGTTTAAATCCACAGAGCAAAATGAATGCTTTAGAAAAATATATGATCTTAATGAGGGTTTTCACTTGAACAGGCTCCATGGTGGTAAAAGACAACATGTGAAGTTAAATCATTCACAGAGTGATCAACGCAGTCCGAGTGCAACCCCTGCATTTATTCAAGAGCCACGGTTCACTACGGAGGCTACGGTTCACTGCAGCAGATTGAAATGCTCAGAGAAAAAGGCTGCAGAGTGCAGTCAGTCATTAACATTCACAGGAGAGAAAGAGGAGGAGAGTGTCACACAATGCACCATACAAGTTCAAAGAAAAACTGTGAAAGATGGTGGGGGTGTTAGAAGAAAGGGAAAAAAAAAACTTAGTTTCAAACTCTTGACAGCTATCCTGCAAGTAACCAGCATATTATATTCATTTCAGCGTTTTAAAGCAAATTGAATTTAAAGCTTGAAATGTTGCCAGGAACTAAAAGGTGTTATGCAACCAAAGGGAACCAAAAACAGGACAAGATATGGGCGGCCATTTTATATTTATGACGTACTGAAATACTAGCCAGCTAGTGGTCAGGTGGGAACAGTCGGGTATGAAACTGTCGGGGAGATTTATCGCTCTCATCTGGCAGTCATGCACCTTGCAGCTCCACCGGGTCACCTCCTAAGACATTACATCCTGGTGCCAGGCTTACAGAGTCCCTAACAGGGTTGTAAAAGACGTTTATGAAATGCCTTTAGGTCTCCTCTGAGAATGAAATATTTTTTCCATCATTGTTTAAGATTACCCATTTGAGCATTTCATGATCTTCCCCTATGTAGCCATCTTTGCATTGTTCCATACCACTACATTTCATTCTCATACGCTCTTTTTTTTTTTTTTTGTATTAAGGCAACTTTCCTCAGATGCACAGTAAAGAAGCTCTGCTAGAAAGCCCTCAGCAGTAATTTGTCAGTGCAAGTCCACCTACGCACAGTATCTCTTTGTGCCAGGCAACCTGCTTAACCTGGAGGCTGGTTTTCTCCAACTTTACTGCCTAAATCTAGTTCTCATATTAGGTGAATGATGTCTACCTGCTGTTAAAGTTAGTGGACAAGTGTCATCTTTGAATCACGACTTCCTGAGCTGCTGTGAATGAGGAGGTGGAGCAGTTCGCCGTCTTGTGGTAAATGTCTCCGTTTGAGCCCAGAGACCAGACCGTCAAACTCTAATTGCTTTCTGAGCTGGATGGAGCATATCATGTGACGACTTCTCCCTTTCCTCCTCGTTACGGAGCCTCAGCCCTCGATTTCTCTTGTCATTCCTGCCCTGAGGCGCCATCTCATATGGTCCAGCTTACACAGGGTGAACACACATGGATGCAAGGCTTTATTTACAGCAGCAAACAATCAAATGACAACAGCTCCTCCCCACAGTATGTCAACAATTTTCAGTCCAGGGGCATTACCTCATCTTTTCGCTTGCACAAATCATAATTAAAAGCTTGGGGAAGCAGTGATCATGCCAAGACATGAACGAACATTTCACTAAGGTCTTTAAAAACAGGGTGCTGTAAAAAAAAAAAAAAAAAAGATTTATGCAGGAAAAACATTTTTAACCTTCCAGGACAACAACAACCCTGTCACAAGAGCACCGCCTACAAATGGTGGGCCTCTTTTTTTTTCCCCCATGTACAGTTTAATAACTCACTGTAGGCCTACTGGTTAAATATACTTCTTCCTCTCTGTACAAATGTAAATTCTGTCTCTGACCTTTACATATTGAAAATAAATAAGAAATGACAAAAGCTGAAACTTTTCACTGTGATGCTGTACACCGATGAGCTATGAAGTGAATAACAACTAATTTGTTATCCAATTTTCTGCAAAGAAAACCTGCAACATCAGTGTGGATGTAACTAACATTTGTCATTTACTAAGAGAATTCTGTAAACCACCCTTCCATCAGGACAGCATCAAGACCCTAAAAAATAACTTAAAAAGATACTAACACTAAAACTAACTGTATGATTACACAAACCATTAAAACTCTGGTAGATCGCCAGCGACCCAACACCTACTGTTATGTAGCTCACTGGTTCTCATACTTTTTGGGCCACAACCCCCAAAATGACAGATATTGGTGTTTGTTACCCTCCCTTCTGTGATGACAATTAGCAATTATATATCAGGCGGTTCATTCTGCAGGATCCACTAAATATAAGGCTTGATAACGGTCTGCCTTCATAAATAAGGAACATTAACATTTAACATCAATCAAATTTGTTAAAGAATTAAGGTGTTACATTTAGATTTATCTCTTCGTTAATGGTTTAACTTCGGCAGCAATGATAAAAATTAAAAATTTATTGGATAAATATAGGTTATATATTTTTGACAATTATCTGGCGACCCCCTGAAATGATCACACGACCCACAGTTTGGGAACCACTGCTGTAGCTTATAGTGCCAATAGTTTCTCAGAAAAGATAGTGTGTAACTCTATGGAGTTAATTGTTAACTGACACCTTAAGTTCTGGGTGATCAATGGAAGCGTTCCTGGCATTTATATCCCATCATGGAGATTTACAATCCAGCCACAAAATTGTAGTTTATTCTGGGACGATATGGTAAATTTACAATAAGTGATATATATGATAGCACCATTACTTGTCTCATTTTGTTATTTTATAAAAAAAATAAAAAATAAAAAAGATTGCTATAATTACTACGAAGCTAAGAGACCTATTTTTTGACCTGTATAAATAAATAATGAAATAAATAATAATAAATAATAATGAAACCACTTTCTGTCAAACTTTCGACCAATTTCATAGCTTAAACTGACAGTAATGTCAACCAGCCAAAGATCAACAAGTGGCAATAAAATTATGTCAGTCTCTAAAGAACAAAATAATGTTCCTGTACGGCTGGAATAAAGCCAAGAAGATGTATTTGAAGCAAGATGGGGCCAAGTTGAAGCTGCTTTTGTGAGGATAGAAAGTAAATAGTAGCATCAATAAAAGTAAATGGTAAAACACCGGCTGAAGGAAAACGTCTAAATATGTTATTTTGTGTTGTGTTTGCCTTAATGTCAAACTTTTCTCCAAGCTTTCAAGCTTTCTTACTGGAAATATTTTCTCCATTTCTACCCGTCTTTTCAAAGATGCTGACAGGCGATATCTACCTTTGCAATCATTTTTGAAATTTGGATTTTGAGCGTTACATATTTCCATCTTATCCACTAACCGCTCATCACGTATTGTTTTACACACAGGAGGGACAGTGTGAGGAAAGGAAGCTGCCAGTGGAACCAGGATATTCAAACAGGGAGGTAATGTGAGACAATGCGTTTTTCCTGGGGCGTGGGGCTGAACATAGGACAGCTGAATGAAGAGGCATTAGGTGGACTGCTAGCATGAGCCTTAACAGCTGCCCCATGTATGAAATAAACAAAGTGGCTAGTGTGGCAGATCCAGTTCAATGGTGGAGTGTTTTGGCCTTGAGTTAATTAATAAACCCAAAGGGAGCAACATCAGCAAAGTTTTTACATAAAAATGTCTCATTATATCTTCAATTTTACTATGAAGCTTGAATCTGTCTATTGCAAACATACAATTATTCTGGTCTGGTCTGATTCCTTGTTAAAATGCTAATTTATTCAAAAAACAATTTAATATACACCAACTTTTCATATTATTAGCCTGAAAAAACAATGTTTTGTTAAGATGGACTAGAATGTTTGTGCTTAAAAAAATGGGTCAACACAAACCCAAACTGTCCGACAAGAAAACTCAATTTCCCATGTAGTCTAGCAGGGACATTTAAGCTGCAACCAAACCAGAGAAAGTCAGGGTCAGAATTATGTAGTCCTCCTTCATAGAAATTCAAGGTGAAGCCGGATAAAGCATGGTAATTGGTGGTGATGAAAAGCCCTGTGTCAGTTTTATTATGGTACAGTACCAGTGTGAAGGTCAGAGTACCTGTGGATCTGTCCGTTCTTGTGTAGGTACTCCAAGCCCTCAAGCACATCCTTCAGCACAGTGGCTATGCTGGCCTCGTCCAGGACGCCCGTCTTGTGCTCTCCTCGTGAGATGATATGCTTGATCACATCCAGCACCGAGCCTGGCAAACAGACCAACCAAAACATTCGATAAAAGGCTTCTAACAAGTTCATACTTGGTTTTTTTTGGAACTTAAAGGTATCGTATCATGCTTTTAAATCCTTCTTTTTCA
>JBBDHI010000019.1:10747204-10758273 GCA_037177115.1 Craterocephalus stercusmuscarum
GACACACAAGCTTTTACATAGAATTAAGTACATTTCACCTTGCATAGAAACCGGTATGCTATATAAAACAAGCAATGGTAGGAAAGCCCATTACTTTTGCAATTTCAGTAGACTAACATAATAATACTGGCTTTGGGTAAGAAAATTAACCAATATGTGGTACTCTTGTTCAGCTTAAATCTTGTAATCACTATATACAAAAATCTGTGTAACTTACAAAGAAAACTGAAATGGAATGATTAAAATGTACAGGAGAATGATCAATGAATTATAATGCCAGCACACTGTGGACCAAGCTTTCCTTGTGCTTGTCCCATTTGGGGACTGTCCAAAAAAATATGCAATGAACTAAAAAAGGCACATTTACATGAGTCGCTGACTGATCTGTGATTAGGGCAGCGAGAGAGCTCTGGCGAGCCGTACCCAGAACCAGGCCTGGGTGCAAGGCCGGGTGTAGTCGCATACAGTCAGGAAGCGCAAGATGCTGGGGAACGGCTTTGTCATTGACTTGTAGATGACGGGAATGAGCCGTTTACTTCGAGCTCCTGAAAAAGAATGAATGCTGAGTCCCATGCATGCTCAAGCATGTGTCACAAAAATGTTCACATATTTAAAAATATCTACTTTACCAGGGCAGAGGCTGAGAGCAAACTTGGTTTGAAAGTCACATGCATCGCTGTCGAGATATTCATCAGAAATAACCACCACCATCCGCTTACACCTACACAGATGGACAGATATGTTTACAGTTATGTGCAAAAATGTAACAAATGAAAAGTGATGATGATGGCTTTTTATATCTGTTGGTTAGCCTTCTTAAAAATGTGTCTGAAACTTTCATGCTGCAACAAAAACATTTCACAGTCACACCTGGCCAAGTTCCATGTTTACTTTTGTTAAATAAGAAATAAAAAAGAAAACAAATAAATAAATTGATACAATGCTGCACCTCCTTTCAATGAGTTCACTGGTGATGGTCCACACACAGGAGCCTGGGAGGACATCTCTGTCAAACACACACAGTTTCAGCTTGTGGTCGGTCTGTTCCAGCTCCCGGATCATTTCATGGACAAACTCAAAGTCGCTCTGGCAGTAGCAGATGAAGGCATCAAACATCTCTGGTGTGCCTGGATCAATTGAAATTAAAGTCTTCATTTATTTCACTACTATAAAAACAACTTAGAAGCTAAAACAAATAATTTTCCAGAGAAGTGATAGACTGATTGAAAGTGAAATGCAGAGGCTCAAAACGAAAACCACAAGCTTGTGCGGGAAAACAAAGTGAAGGCGAGGTGCAAAAGTACGATTAGTACCAAAAATAAAAAGATGAAAGCATTAAATATTTAACCTGGATATGCTAATGTACCACATATAGTTCACAGTTTTGTCTCTGATATCTTAATCTGCTGTCTTGATGCTCATTGATTTGTTATACAGACTGTAATCTTGCTGCTGAGTAAAATGAGTAGTTTAGATTTTACTTTTGATAGTGAACGGTCTTTGCTTCCTCTATTCAAGCAAAATCAATTGATACATCCTGACTTTCGAATCCGGTCATCTACAGGAAGCCATATTGTATCATGCAGTAGGCTAAAAACATCCTCTTACAGAGAAACTATTTATCTTGTGTTAAATAACAAAAACAACATGCAGTTACAAACAAAATTTCGAGAAACACCTTCAGGGTCATCCTCCATGGTGATGCCAAACCTCTCTGTGGTGCGACAGCTGTCAACCTCTGGAACCTGAACCGGAGGCTCAGATTTCTTTTTCAGATTTTCACAGTACTTCCTGACATCTTCATCTGGTATAAGACAAAAAAATGAATAAATAAAATGTTTAAAACACACACAAAAATATAAACACGATTTTTCCAGGATTTATCATTGGCTATTACAGAAATATTTCGAGCTTGCTATTACTATGCTATGTTTCTAAAAGCTGTCCTGGACATGTGCAAAGAGATTTTTGTGCAGAATGGCTTATTGACCCAGTTATGGCGCAATGAGCTGTGGTTGACCCAAACTGGAAACTTTCAGTGGGCCACAAATGACTCACCGGAACACACACACACCTAAGCTTACTTAAACGGCCCACATTAGCGCTACTTTGAGTGGGATTTCTTCAACTATAAAAAAAAACAGCTAAGTTTAGTAATTTAACGACATGAACATAAAGCATTACTAATTAAAAAGCATTTTCGAAAATATGACAGAAAATTTAGATTTCAGTGTCAGCTGCGCACCTATCAGAGGACGAAGATCTTCCACGATGTCATTTCTCTCCACCTCCTTGAGGATTGACAACAACTTTCCCACCGAAGCATCTGTGGTCCGAGCCTGCCAGTCCTCCAGGACGCTTTTAGTGGGGTTTTTGAAGGCTTCATAATTCTTGATCTCCAGATAAGTGAAGCCCATGGCCTCCGCCACGGCCATCCAGTCGGCGGCCACCGTTTGCTTGGGGTTCAGATAAAGTCCCAACTTTTTCCTCACGGTCACATTGAGCGCAACCAGAGGAATCGACCCCAAGTCCACATCTGTGTCCAGACCGGCCATGTTAGCTGGAAATCTCCGAGGCACGACGGGCTTCAAAGTAGGAAAAAAACAAACATTGCGACGAGAAAACGTGATTTGGGAGGTTGTACCAAGCACTGCCTACCTGAACTAGGAACAAGGAAGTGATGAGACGGGTTTCGCGTCACACGGAGGAGGAAGTCTCTGTACTTTCTACTTTTCATTAAAATGTAATAACTTTTTTAACAAGATTACCTGCCATGCAACAGATCCATCATGTTTACTAATAAACGTCCTTATTTTTAATAATAAACGACCTATAGCAGTCAAAATGAGTTAAAAGAAGAAAAGTAGAAAGAGGCAGCGTGTTTCAGTTCCCCCTTGTGTTTGGCCTCAGCCACTGAACGTTTATTTGACATTTTCCTCCAAACTCTGATAAGCACAAGCAGAAATGACGATCCAATAGGTACAGTTTTTTTCATAATAAAATAATACAGTCAACACTTTTATTCAGCATTTTCTCTGTAACATCCCCACATAAGTAACAAAAAATAGCTGCAAAGAAGGGAAAGTAAGATGAAAACCGACCCGATTAAAAAAACAAAAAGGATAAAAAACACTTGTAGTTATTTTCTCTGTTGCAGCTGCCCAACAGGAGATGTTGTAGGTACTCCGTCACAGATGTTGCACAACTTAGTTTAAAAAAGTAGGCTACTGAAAAAACAGAACAATCATTTCCTAAAATTTTCAAACAACTTCCCTCCAAAACCAAATGTGCATAGTGTTGCTGCACTGATTTTACATCCAGTTATTAAATCTCTGGAGTGTCCATCCTCTGCACCAGTCACAGATTTTTGCTTCTTGAAAAATAAAAATCAATGCCTCTGTCCCGATGCTGTTTGGGAGTGTGTGATGGGCCTTTCCTTCCTTTCGGTGTTGGCCCTGAGCCACTCTGCGAACAAATGAAAGGGAAGACAAATGCTTGTATGTTTGCAGAAAAAACAAAACATTGAATATTAAAAGTAAAAATATAGACATATTGCGTAATAATAAAGCTAATATTAAAGCAATAATAAAGTATTAATTTTGCACAATAAACTCAGATGGTTGGGTCCATGCTGGGGAGTGCCTTAGAGCCTCTAAAAGTGATATGTAAATATCACTATTAAATAACCAAAAATTGCCCTGCAATGGACAAGCAACAGTCCAGGGTGTAGCTTACATCTCCCCTAGCTGCTGGGATAGGCTTCAGCCACCCAATGATCCTGCATGGGAATAAGGACGTTTATGTAATTAATAATGCACACACACTATACAACATAATTCTTAAACATGAGTCAGAGACCGTGTCAGCTCCACTGCTATAAAGACCAGAGGCAAGAGCTCAATGCTGCCAACAGAAGTAATGACTTCCTATGAGCTGGCTTTAAAAGGAGAAGTTTAGTATTTTGCAACCTTCTAGCATGAAATACGATCATTTACTCACCCAGACAGTTTTGGTGTATCTCCATCTCCTTCGGGAGATATTTAGATCCACTCATGATCAGCGTACATCCAATATAATAGCAGTGAATGGGGCAAGTTTGACACAAAACGACTTCATTTCACCAATATGTTGTGAATCGCTAGTCAGATCCATCTGTGAGCTCGAAGCGGCTTGGAGTTGCGTTTTTGTGGCGATCTGTCGTTATTTACAGATATTACAGATACTGTGATGCGGCCCGGAAGTAATGTCATCGAAGCCACCACTCAAAGTTAATGGTTGTAAATAACGACGGATCACCATAAAAAGCAACTCCGAGCCGAATGGAGCTTACAGAGGGATCAGACCAGCGATTCATAACAGCACATTGGTGAAATGAAAGAGTTCTGTGCCAGAGGTTGCCGTATTTACTCCAATTTTATTGGATGTACGCTGATCGCGAGTGGATCTTAATATCCTGAAGGAGTTCCAGTTACACCAAAACCGTCTACGGGAGTAAATGATCGTATTCATGCTAAAAATTAGGTCCAGGTTGCAAAATACCCAACTTCCCCTTTAACTTTGATAGTGTCATGGGAAATTTGAGGTGATTTTTTTTTTAATAGGGTTGAGAAGAATAAGGTAAAAGCAAGCTTGTGTGACCCAACCATATGAAATGTTTTTCTAACCATCCATCCATCCATTTTCTATACCTGCTTCTTCCAGTTCAGGTTGCAGGGGAGCTGGAAATTATCTGATCTGTTACTAATTAGTTACTATACAAAAGGCAGTGTACGCCATCACAGTCCATTGCAGGGCCCCCGTTTTTCTTAACATCTGCCTTAAAGAAGAATAAATAAATACAATGTAAATTCATATGCTAGAGCACAGAAGAAAGAAAAGCGCCAGGGCCACCTGTTAGAAAGAACATAAAATGGTATATTTATAACAGTTTCTATCTTATGAGTTTATGAGAAAGTATTTATTTGTTAGTCATTAGAGGGGAAAAAATATAAAAGTTACCCTCTTTCACTCATTCTAAGCAAAGAAAATCTATTTATGTAGCACATTTTATGCATAAGCCAACCCAATGTGCACCTTTCACTTCCCTTTTCTCCAATACTCACTGGTTTCTTGTTAAAGTGTCTGCTCCATTCAGGCGCGATGACAATGGGGGTAGGGTAGGTGTCACCTAAGGACACACCAGCATGTGACAGCGAGGCCAGGCTGAGGTTCCAGGGTGTGTGTACATCTGCTCCTCTGATATCCTTCAACTCTGGAATCCACCGCCGCACGTAGTCCCCCTGAAGCAGATGAAGAAGCTGTGATTAATGAAATCAGTGAAAAATGGATTACTTCGTTTATGCTCCGGACACCAAACTCGGCTGAAATTTCTGACTCTGAATTTCTGTTGAAGTGCAAACAATCCAACTACTTTACGGAAAAAGGAAGGGAAATGAAAGAAGCGGCTAATACTTCTTTAAACGTACATTACTGTCGTAGTCGAGGCCTTGCTTGATCATGTTGAACTTCCTGTTCTCTCTGGGGTCATTTCCTATACCAGCGCTGTAAAGCCAGTTGCCATAGTTGCTGCAGACATCGTGATCAATCTTAAGGGGAAAAAAAACAAAAAAAATAAATCGCACTTGAGATGAGAATCAGCATCTAATCTTATCAAATATAATAGATCCTGCTGATCTGCAACATCTCAGTGATTAAATAAGTTTTATAATTGATAAATGATCACCACCAGAAAATATGTGCTAAGCTACACTACGTACCAGGAGGTATTCGAACCACTCGGCTCCCATCCTCCAGTCCAGGCCCAGGTCCTTTGTGAGGAAGCTTGCAACATTCTGACGCCCCCTGTTGGACATGAAGCCCGTCATCGCCAACTCTCTCATGTTGGCATCCACGAAGGGCACCCCTGTGCGTCCTTCTGCAAATGCACACAGTTCACACACTACGTCAGAGCATTTATTATAAAACTGAAGGTTTTTCATAAAGCGCATCATATAAATACAAACCTTTCCATGCATCAAATAGCTTCGTGTCTGTTTTCCATGGAACAGATTTGTCTTGAAGTCCTTAATAAAATCAATGTTAGATTCATTTAAAAGGAATAATGATTAAAATAATAAAGTGAAAAAATGAGCCAAATTTACCTTCAACTTGAAACATCCTGTTTCCGTACTTTACCCCCACAAACTTGAAGTAGTCCCTCCACAAAAGCTCAAAAATGACCCTGTTAGATATAAATAAAACATTATATAAAACATGCAAATTTTTCAAATTTCTGTTTACTTTTAGAGATTAAAAACAACAAGAACAAGAACCAGTGTGTGTGTGCTAACCAGTAGGTGCTCTGATTGGCTGTCCGCTCTCTTTCATACTGTTTGTTCTGATGGTAAATATACCTGGGAGAAATGCAGCCCAGCGCCAGCCTGCAATGTTCCAGTATCACACCATTAGAGATATATTAAATTCTACTAAGTTCTCCCACCATGAAACTCCTTCAAGCATTCAATATTACACACCAAGGAGAGAATTTAGTGGAATAATCCTCCCCGATCAGCCCGTTACGAGTCTCTTTGTAAGTTGCAACTGCATCCTACAATAAAAAGCAGAACATGCAACAATTATTCTCAAAATAGTTTCATTTTGTAAACAGCTATTAGTTTCTCACAGCACTCACAGTGTCCCAGAAGTAATGTTTAAGTCTGGCCAGAGCATGACTTTCTCCTCCACTGCAGGGGAAAGCGGATCGGGGATCAGCCGCGGGCTCTGCAGGAACAAACAGCAGGAGCACATCAGCATCATGCACTTTAAATGCATACATTAAAACACAAAGAATCATAAAAATGTAATCATATACATGGAAATCCAGCCGCTCCGTCTCCTCGCTGGATTTTAATGAGAAAATCTGTGAAACAGCAGTTCACCTACTGAATGCTAGAACAGAGGCGGTATGGATTTACTACAAACTCCAGCAATCTGCGCTTTCATATCACAAGCAGCATGAAGCTGTTTTAAAATGCACATATTATAAAATGGAAAGGCGTATGTATTATGAGGAGAGGCATAGTTTAATCAACTCTACACGTTCAGAAAACATGAAGACATAAATGCAGAAGGCACGAATGAAACTCATTTACACCGGAGAGATAAGGCATGATTATTCACCAGTCTGTTGCAGGTCCTCTGCTGAAGGAACAGCTCCTTCTTCGAGCCCAGGGGGAAGGGGATTGAGCTTTTCAGGAGTAGGAAACGCAGGCCTCACCCTGCTCTGGCTCTCCACTACCTTTCTGAACTGAGTGTACACATCAGGCAACCTAACAGAACAAGAGGAAACGTCACACGGCATTTCCAGCACTTCTTACCAAGCACCATGTCCTAAATAAAATTATGACTTCCTCCCTAAAGAAGCAGAAATCGGATGTTTTGTCACCATTAAAACAATATCCTCCCGCACCTGGATATGTGGTGGAATGGCAGATCATCTCTGTGGTACAGTGTGGAGCCCCAGCAGGTGTGAACTTTCACCTTCATCTGAGCACAGACTTCCTTCACCTTTTTCTCCACATTAAGCTCTTCTGAAGTAACCTGAGGGTTAAATTGTGTTCGAGTCACCAAGCAGAGTTTAGAAAGTTACGAATTTTAGCATTGATGAGGAAAATGGGAACATAGGAGTACCTCCTCGTGGAACGCCACGCTGCTAACAGAGCCGAGCTGCTTGATGAGGTCTGCAACTACCTCCTCTGGCTTACCCTTCCTCACCACCAGATTGCTGACACACACACACATACACACAAGTAGACTCACATTAGTCTAAATTCACACTGTGCCAGGCAAGCTGCATCCTGGGTAGAGGGCTAGTTGACCGGAAAAAGCAAAAGGGAACAATGTGTGCAGCAGCTATGTCAATGTAAACATAACCCCCCTGTATGCGCAGGTGTGTCCTGATCCTGTTACATGTGTAATTCAGTCCTAGAAAGCTGAGAAAATGTTGTACGCCCACATAATGAGTGACAATGACAAGGCAAAAATTTCATAATCGTTTTGCAGCCTTACAATTAAACTGCAGGGCTTTGGTACTTTGTCAGAAACAGTAAATCTGTACTAAGAATTCAACAATCAAAGGGGAATAAGAAGCAGAAAGATTAGTGAGTGGCGGCTGAATTACCTGCCCATGTTGAGCAGCGTGTTTCTGAGGTCTCTGACACTTTCCAGTAAAAAGCGCAGCCGGAAAGGCCCAGTCTTTGGCAGGTTGAAGTTGTATGTTCCCACATAATGTCTGGGATCGAAGCAGTACAAGGGAACTATGTGCTCAGCATTTTTTTGAGCCCAGTGGAAAAGCTGCAAGTCAAGAAAACAATTTGAAAATGGGACTGAATCTCTTGGGGAAAACTGTAAAACCACAGTTCCAAAGAAGTGTGTCCACTCTGTAAAATGGGAATAAAAAGACAATGTAATGATTTCCAATGGACATATCTGAATTAAAGTTGAGACATTTCACCATTTCACTATTTCATGGAAAATAGTGGTGTATTTTAATTGCAGCAACATATCGCAGCACAAAAGATTGGACGAGGGTGATGTTTACCATTGTGTAGCATCTCTGTTTAATAACTATCTGCAAATGTGTTGGGGTGACGTTTCTGTACTTCATTTATATGAATGTTGTCCCATTCTTGTCTGATGCAGGATTCTAGCTGCAGAGTGCCGGGGTATTCATGTAATGGAGGGCCAAATGTTTTTTTATCGGTGATGAGTATGGATTGCACACAGGCCAATTCAGCATCTAGGATATTTTCCTGTGAATCCTAGCTTCTGTGATGGATGCAATGTGTGGTTTAACATGGTTTTCCCTGAAAGAGGCGTTATCCGGAAATTAGCAAATGTTGCTCTAAAGTCTATGTGTATTTTTGGGCATATATGGTACCTTCACAGTTCCTGCCATGAGCACTAATGCTACCCCATACCGACAGGGATGCAGGCTTTTGACCCGTCTACCGATAACAAGCTGGTCAGTCTTTTTCCTGTTAAGTTCACAAGACAAGGCATCCAAAAAGAATTTGGCAATGTTGTGCTGAATCAGTGTCCAATAAATTGTTTTTTAATTGTGCCAATTACTGTTCCAGTCTTATGTTGCCCTTGTTACAACTTTTTGAGAAGTGTTTCTGTCATCAAATTCAAATATTATCTTTTTTTCCCATAGAAATAATATGGCTGTTTATGCTTCTGTTGTTTATGCTTTTATTCTGAAGACCGTGAACCGGAAACACCACAGGAAGTGAAACATTGTTCATGTAATACCAACAATTTCTGACTTTAACCCTTTTAAACGTAGATATCTTTAGGTAATAAAACTCATAATACTTTAATAGTTATTTGCGTGTTCATATACACAAATGAATGCGCTAGCTTAAGTTACGTCTGCAAGTACTCGGACACAAATAAATAAAAGCTTGTGGAAATGAATTCGGAATTCATTTCCACGCGTTTTTATAATCTTACCTCATTGTCGTGGACACGGAGGTCGTTCCTTAACAAACATATCACTGTCCGTGAAGCAGACATGGTTGTTTAGTAGGCACAACAGCAGTGGTTTGTATCTGAGACAGCAAAAAGACCTCCGTCCGCGTTGGAGAGAGGCGTCCTTTCCTCGCTGTTTGTGCTGCTGCTGCTGTCGTCTCGTGCGGGACTGTCACGTTTTCAGCCACACAGTTACAAAACGAGAGGTTTTGTAAGCAGGTTTTTTAATACCTGCTCAAACAGAGATTGATTTGTCAGAGGAATTTGTCACCCAGGATGTGTTATTTTTTGTGTAGTGATTTTTATACTATTCACAAGGGATATTGTGAGAAACTATGTTGTGTTAAATATTAAACTAATGAAAATTGTGTTTCTTCTCATTTATTATTAGTAATATCAAAGGGAACTTTTACTCATTTTATTAAAATTCTGACCAAATAGGAAGGCACTCTGTAATAATATCCAATTATTGTATTTTTCCTTATAGGATTTTATCAGTGCAGTTTTCTTTGTATCACCCGTTGAAGTTAGTCTTTCCCTTTTTAGATGAAGTGTTTATGTTCAGACTTGAGTTCTTATTCTTAATGGAGTTTTTAGACGACTGAATGTGTGTGTGTGTGTGTGTGTGTGTGTTATTATAGCCTGTACAGAAGGGCCTATCAGAATGATAAAGGTAAATTCTTGTTTCCAGCTACCAGTTTCACCAAAGCTATACCAGTTCTGAGTCGCAATAAATTCCAGTGCTGTTGGGTTTAAAATCCAAATAAAAATAAATAAATAAACATTTGTATGGCTTATATTAATTTTTAGTATATGTTCTGTAAAACTCGTTGATTTCAGGGACCAGTTTATTATTTCAGATTAGGATCAGAAATCTTCAGAGAAATGGTCAAAACATTTCACTCCAATCTGATACTTTATGTAACCCAGTGGTGAAGGGTATACGGAGTATACCCACTTATTATTCAGTCAGCTTTGGGTTGCCACTTCTAAACCCCTGTAATGGCATCATACTCTTATATATCAGCCAACCTAATTTTCCATTTTTCCCTCAAGGATAGTGAAGCCAAGACCCGGCCTACTCTGCCTCTTACTGGCTTCTTCTTACTGTCTTCACTGGTTAACATTAAAAGAGGCAGGAGGAAGTGACTCAATCAGAGAGTTGGGAGAATGTCCTCATAAATGAACACGTTAGAAATGCTATATGTGCTGTGAATGACAGCCCAACACCCTCTGTCCTCCACTAACCTCAGTTACAACTTCAGATGAAGACGTCAAAAAACAAAAGACGTATCAAAAACTTTGATTCTGGCCCCTCTTAAAACGTTGTAGGTTCGGAAAAGACTTCATAACGTACAGAAAAGACGTGGCCATGGGACTTCTATGGCTTTTCCTTAATTAAACACCGTATGAGGTGTATTAAATTTTATATTAATCTTATCATAATGTACATATGATATATCATCCATGAAACACTAGATAAGAACACATTTGACGGAGTATTTAAATAGCTTTTTGTGTTACATTTTAACGCTTACAATGCAGCTGAGTATGTGTGG
>JBBDHI010000019.1:10804557-10815704 GCA_037177115.1 Craterocephalus stercusmuscarum
TCAACACGTCCACGAAGCCATGTGATAAAAGTCTCAACGTTAAAATATCTGCATTTACTCACAGTGTTACATGGGAGAGAGGAATCTGGCGTGGGAGTCTGCTTTAATGACGTTTGACCGTTCCTGTCAGAGAGCCCGAACGCTTCGCTCGGCACCTCGTTGCCATCAGCATCTTTACGTGGGAAGGCTTCTCCATATGCCACCACAACATCCACCAGCTTGCTGTCATTGTCGTCGACATTGTAAGTCTCCCAGTCCACACGGATGTCTGTCCCAGAGAAAATATTCAGACAAATATTCTTTCAGGATTTTAACACTCTCATGTATAACTGGCAGAGGTGCCAGGACATCCCTTACCAAACATGGTGGGATTATTGATGCGTAGAGATCGAGAAATGGTGTCACCTCCAGATAAGTGTGTGCCGAAGCTAACGGGAAAGGCAAAGAAAAATACTGTTAATGACATGCGGAGATTTTGTGTCGGAGAGATGAATAACGGATCGTACTGTATAGTTGGTCCCAGGAACTGGTCGTCTGCTCGTGGGCCTGTCATCTGGAAGTAGAGTGGACAACCTCTCACACTCATCTGCACAGGAATAAATACTGGTTCGAGTTCTCCAACCTGCAGAGGCAAAATAGAGACAACTTCCATTAAATTTGCCAGTGGATGAGCAAATTAAGCTCAGCAATCCGACCTGAAGTTGGTATTAAAAACATACTTTACATATGAGGTTATCTCTATATTCCCCCCACATGTCGGTGAAAGCGGTCACGTCCACGGTCTGCGTTTCAAACGCACCCAGGAGCCCCGAGTCTGGCTTCACAAGGAAAGCAGCACCTTTTCCATGAGCCAGGAGGCCGCTCACAAAGTCTGACAATGAATAAAAAATCAGCACAAGCAGCAGCATCGAGAGCTTATTGCAGTTTCATTTAAAATAACTCGCATTTCTGAAACGATGAAGCAAACCTGCATGTGCTTTCGCTTCCATTTTCTCTACTTGTGCAGAGTGAAGAGGATTCTTAAAATGTGTGAGTCTGCAATTAAGATAAGGCCTGTGTTATTGCTCTGAAAAATGTCAAAGCGAGTTATTCTGCAATCAGTCCAGGGCTGGCTCCCGTACCTTTTCTCTAGCTGGTTAATTGGCTTCAGGGTATGGCATGCGAAGTGCTCAGCCTCTATGGTGAAAGGGGCAGGAATTGCACTTTGATTGGTTATCAGCAGCTGTTTGGTCACAGCTTTCTTCAAAATGACATCACCTCCAAAGTCGAGCACCAAACCCAGAGGACCATCATTCCCAGGAGGACTAGAGAGGAAGTAAAACAACAGCTTTAGTGTATGAAGCAGATGATCCTGTGGCATGCTCTGTGTTTAGATACAAGCCGAGTTGGCTACCTGCCACTGGGCAGCGAGTACGACACGCTGAGTTGTTTGGCTTGGGGAGCAAAAATACAAAGAACAAGCGGCGAGTCCATCCCCTGGACCTCACAGAGAGCAGCAACCTCAGTCAGCTCCGACTAAAAGAAAACAGAGACAAGCCGAAGAGGAATTTATCTCTTATAAAAATGACAGCACAAGCATCTCGCAAACCCTTTTTTAAGTCTTTACTTTGTCACTTTCATGACATGTCTCAAAAAACCTGTTCTTAGACTGGTACTTACATCTGTGTGAGAGGTGAAATGAACTGTGATCTCCATGCTGTTATTAGGTCCCAGAACACCAGAGGAGGGGTCAAATCTTGCTGTACACAGTGAAGCCTCCTTTCCCCGGAGCTGGGCCTGTTGGGTCAAACATCACACTGATATTAGCCCATCTGAGCTCTGAATATCTGGGCTGCTTATCCGTTACCAAACAACCCAGAGATATCTGCCAGGTGATGAACGATGAAGGCACTCTTTACAGAGAATCTAATGGGATGAATTTAGAAGAGCATACCGTCCAGCTGAAGTGTGACGGCAGCAAAGTCTGGTTGAAAAGAGTTACGCTGCCTCTGTTGGGAACTCCGATGTAAAGTTCGGGGAAGACCAGCTTGCAGTTTAACAAACACACCTGAGGAGACTGCACATCTGCTCGTATCCAGATGTGACTGTTAGGGACAGACAGGAAATGCCCAAATCAGTGAAAAAATCTCAAACTAGCCCTCATTTCTTTTTACTTTGCTTCAGCCAAACTGTCTTGCAGTCTTGTAAAGGGTTCTCTTGGTTTTCTGAAGGTCTTTCAAAGTTGCTCTGCTTTTCATAAATGTTCATTTTCAGTTCATTTCATGTACCTATCCCTTACAGAGGATTGTGATTTATTATCAAGCGTCTTACTGCTGAATGCTATTTTATGCTATTTAAGCATAAGAAATATTAACTAGCGTTGTGTCTACATGTAAGAGGCATCTTAGCAGATAATAAGAATTAAATTGTATCCTTTGAAAATACACAATTCACTTTTATTTCCTTAATCATATCTGTAAAAATGGCCAAAGATAACAATTTGACAGACATAAAATCTTGTCCAATAAGCGTTGTTGGTAATAAAACAAACAAACTGGCATACCTCTGCATGATAAAGTACAGGACAAAAGAATATTTTTGGCTTTATCTACTGTGACATGGGTTTTTGATTTTTAATCACCCTTTCCTGTGTTTTGTTTTTATACTGTTAATTTTATTTCTTTGAAAGTTTGTTCTGCTATTAATGCACTTTTTGCTGAACACCCCATTAATCCTTCTAATGTTTTGATGTAAATCACCTCGAATTGTCCCGTGCATGAAAGGTGCTATATAAGTTAACTTGTACTATACTGTGTTTATGTGTCTGTGTATGCCTACCATCCTGTTCCATTCTCCACAGTCAGCTCCAGCTCTGTTTCAAACTTCTGGCAGAAATGCGGCCTAAAGAACACGCCCACACTGCAAATAGCCAGAGGAGGCAGCACACCCCTGCATGGCTCCACTAAGATCTAAGCAGCAACACAGATCACTGGTGTTAAGATACCAAACACAAGCTTTACCTTTCATGTGACATCAGTGCATCGTACCTGTGTTTTCCGGTGGTCATGTGGATCTTTAAGCCTCTCCATAAGGGTCCAAGAAGCCTCCAGCTGGGTGGTGTTGGTGAGGAGGAGAGTGGTCTGAGGTTTCTCTCCAAGCTGCACAAGCCCAAAGTCCACACTTGGGACATTGAGAGTTACTATGGGACCCTATTAGAGACCAGTTGCTTATTAGTATTACATTAATATGGAGCGGTTTACGTTCTGTGATGTGGTTTTAATCTCACCTTAAAGGTAACTTCTACAGCCAAAGTGACGGGCTCATGGCGGTGCTGAATGTTGCAAAGCAAACTGGTCACAACCTTTCCTGGTTGCCCTCCAGTCACGATGAGATCAAAATCAAAGCACTCATTCTCCTCTAAAAGCTCACAGTAAGAAAACAATCAACCAGTGCAGAGAAACGTGAAGTCCATTTCAGGACATTTCATGTGCAACGCACCTATTCTGCCAGCAGATGGCTCCACTTCTATAATGTGGCAGCTGCTGTTCATCCTCTCCCATTGAAACAAGATGAAGGTTTTACTATGATTCCACATCTGATACACAGACAACATGAAAAACGGCATCAATCCCTGAAATAGTGGCGCAAAATAATAATAAAAACAAAACAAAACAAAAATATTTACATTGTAAACATGAAGAAAATAAATGTTAACCTTAAACTGCCTGCGAGTGGTCATGTAAATAAAAACTTCTCCAGGAATTATGACGGCGTAAGGCTCAAGGAGAATCCGGTACGGCTCTGTCGACCCCTTCACCTCTATTTCCGTGGTGATGACGTTGCTCAGCTTGGAGCCAGTTTGCAGAGGCTGAAGGACACTAGATTTCCCACACAGAGCGGCACAGAATTCAGCGATGTAGCAAACATATGATGCCACACATCGTTGGATGTAATAACGTGGGATTTTATCATTAACATGTTTTTTTTGTCACATTTAACTCTGCAGCACACATTTCTTCCACCGTATATGCAGAGTCCTGTACCTGCTCTCACTGGGCTCTGGCGGCAGCTGGGGGACATCCCTCAGGACTAGGTGACAAACACTGTGATAATCCTTCAACTTAAGAAAGCACAAGAAGTCTTCACCTTAAGAATACCATCAAATCAATCACCTGAAACATTATTTCATTATATAGAGACGTTTACAGCTATTTTTACTCATATTTCTTGCCTCTTTTGGACAGAAGTTGAGCTGAAACTCGTGGTCCTGGCAGGGAGCCAGGAGTCCTGCTGAGGGGCTGATGTGGAAAACATCATCTGTTGCTGAATGAAACTGGATATGTGAAGAATCAGGGGTTTCCCCTGGAAGCAGGGGATGCAGGTTGGGCTTCATGATCTGCCAATGGAAAGGAAGCTCCAAGTGGCTTCACCCCAGAGAAGAAGAGACAGGAGAAACAGACCTGTAATGTGTTTTTCAGTGGGGAAATTCTTTTCTCTATTTATGTTCCTGTAAAAGAGCAACAGGATGAGGAGCAGAAGAGCAGGCCTGAGTATCAAAGTTAATCAGAGTTCAGTTTTCATGCGTACAGAACCAACCGGTCGTGTTCTAACACAGCGAAAACGAGGCTTACACGTTGTTTCTGATCACAATCATCTTCTGCTGCACAGAGTGAGGGTTGCATGAGCTGAATCGCACAAAGTGCTCGGCGGTGAGGTCGCGCACCTCTCCAACCACAGGAGGCTCCATCTCCCCCGATACCGACATGAGCTGGAGAGCGATTCTCTGTCCCTCACCTGGGAGACACACAAGCAATTCAGCCTTTCAGTAGCTAAGAAAAAACACAAACATCTAAAACAGAAGAACTCTTGGTAACTTTGCCTCTAAAGAGTCACCTTCAATGGAAATGTCTTTTACTTGGCAGTTGTCACAGACAACAGTGAAATCCTGACCGCTTCTCTCTGCAGTGGTGGGGAAGAAAACCACCTGGAAACACACACGGCAGAGGGACAAAGTGCTATACACAGCATCAATACATAAAGCAAGAAATAAAATTGTCAGCAAATAGAACAGACAGTAAGATGAGCGTAGTGCTTCACATAAAACATGAAAAGCATCACAGCGGGATGCAGGGGTCATTTAAGATAAAAAAACAAGAAGACGGCAGGAAGAAAGCAAGAAAGGACATTAGACTAAAAACATGATCAAGTTTAAAATTCATGCTTAAAAGAGACAGTATAGATTTGCACCTTTAAATAGAAACTATGCAGATGCAGCAGAGAACAGGAGGATCTATAACCTGGATATAAAGAGAATGTTTCAGCTGATCTGAGGCTTTCTGGGAGTTTGTTCCAGATCTGTGGAGCATAGAAGCTGAAAGCAGCTTCTAAATGTCTGGTTTTGACTGAGAACTGATAAAAACACCAGATTCAGATGACCTGAGGGGTCTGGGAGGTTCATACTGGGTCAATAAGTTGTATTTTGGTCATAAACAAGTCAGAACTTTAAAGACGAGCTACAGAACATTAAAGTCTATCTCCTGACCGACAAGCAGCCAGTGCAAAAAGCTCAGAGCTCTGAATAAGCTAGAGGTGACTCATTAATTTTTTGACACACCTACAATATAGAAACACTGTTATAATAATCAAGCCATCTAAACATTAAAGCAGGGACCAGTTTTTCCAGGTCCTGCCGGAATATCAGATCTTTTAACCTTCATATATTCTTAAGCTGGTAGTAGGCAGAGATTTAAAGAAGATACTGATCTGCTGACCTGATCTCCTCAGGCAGCTTGTTCCAGAGTTTCAGGGCTTTGATTGCAACTTCTCTGCCAGCCCCGGTCTTCAAACAAGTGTCTGGAATAACTAAACATCCTCTGCCAGAGGAACATGAACTGACAGGGCCATATGGGCATAAAATGTCTGATAAAAAAGAGGGTGAAAAGCCACCGAGGGCTTTAAAAGTCAACAGTAAAATCTTAAAAAAAATTCAAAAAAACATAATGTGGGCCAGTGCAAAGAAGCTAAAACTTCAGTAAAGTGCTCTGTTTTCTTGGTTCTAGTTAAAGTCTTTCAACTGGATTCTGTACAATCTGAAATCAATGCCAGGCCGTCGCTATAGTCAAGACATTAAAACATGCATAATGGCCTCTGCATGTTTAAAAGATACAATCATCCATAATTTTGAAACATTTCTTAAATGGTAAAATCACGACTGCGCACATTTTGGGACGTGCTGTTCCAAATAAGTCAAAGCAAACCCTGAAGTCCTTCATGTTTTCACCCAGGAAACCAGCAGATGGCACTACATGTGCTGTAATGGGTTGTAGACCAATTAAAACTATGCCAGGTTTGCTTTGATTAAGCTGCAGAAAATTCTGAGACACCCAGATTTGAACATCTTGAAGCCAGTCGTGTTATGTGCTCAGCACTGCAGCGTCAGAGGCTCTAATGATTTGGGATGATTGAGATTCATCAGCATAAAAGGGAAACGAAACATCATCTTTCTAAATGATGTGACCAAGAGGAAGCATGTAAAATCAAATATGACCCCTCTGGGACACCATATTTACCCGAAGACATACAACAGCTAAGTGGATGGTGAGGACAGCTTATTGTCATCTAGACTTGTTTGCATGACTGATTTACCTCTATAACTGTGGCCTCTCCAGGCTGCAGCTCAAACAGGGAAGGACCCACTGCAAATGGTGGCTCCTCGGAAAAATACATCCGGGCGACAGACTATAAAGCAATCAAAGATGCACGCTTTCATCCAGATAATGGGTTTCCCATAATTTCTGACGTATCTTTAATGAAACAAAGAGATTTTTACCCGAATATTTGAGGGTGGCCACTGATTCTTTGGAATGATGCAAAAAGTTCCTGCGCTGTGTCCAACATTTTTGCAGAGAAACTCAACAAACTTTACTCCTCCAACTAGACAATAACCGCAGTTCAGCACTCGTGGCACTGCAGAAAGGTTACAGGGGCAACAAAAGGGCTTTATTACATAAATGCCTCTTTTATGCATGAAATGAACACAGCAGGAAACTTACAGGTGAGAATAGGAGGTGGTCGCTGCGCCTCAATGGGCACCACGAGCGGTTGTTCAGCATGGGTCTCCACCACTATGAAATCCTTATAGCTGGCCAAGGAGTCTGGAGCGAAACGCAGCATGTACTTACAGCTCATTCCCGGGGCAACAATGCCACCTTCGCTGGGGAATCTCCCTGCAAACACAAGGTCAAGTTCTTCATCTACATAACGCTTCATTCAGATCAGTTGCTGTTTGTTATTCACTAGGCATGTAACGATAGATCAAAAATAGATTTAAAAGCGATTCAAACTGATTCAAATGGCAATCGATGTAGAGAAAAGGAAAATCGCTTCACATGCAATGCATCAATACAATCAAGGCAGATAACGTTCAAAACAAATAAAACTGATTTTGTTCATAAAAAGATTTGTGATCATTTCCAAATCTATAATAATTATTTGTTAAGTGTTATGTTTTGTTAGTACAACTGGCAATAGAGGATCCTACTTTTAAACAAGGGAGAAAAAGGCAAATATAAGAAAAAGACCATTCATTTGGCCATAAAATAACCAAAAGGAATTTTGATGGAAAAAAATCTTAAAAAAACGAAATCTAGAAAGAATCGAATCGAATCACAGCTTGAGTGAATCGTTACATCCCTATTATTCACACACTTCAGGATTTCCAAAACGCATACGGCTTAATATGACCCAAACAGAGCCTCAGCCAGAACTCACCCAGGCCAATAGAGAAGTAAGGAGTGGTGGGGGGGATGACTCTGACGTGGCGACTTGACGAAGTCACGTTTTTTAGCTCCAGTGTGGTCTGATGCAGGTCAGGACACGTTACTGTGAGTCACTCTGCACTGTGCAAGGTTATGATTGTTACAAAACCTCATGGGTTGGAACAAACCTCATAGAAACATCCCATGTTGTAGTCAGTAAAAACAACCACTGGAGGATTTGCTAAGAAGACTGGGGGAGGATCGTCAGCAGGGCTTTAAAGGGAAAAAGAAAACAAAAACAAATATGTGAGTTTGCATATGTCTATACAGAATGAATAAGCGTAAACCTGGATCCAGACCTAGATGGATGTAAAAATAGAGTGGCTGTAAGTAAAGCTCTGCCACATTAACTTGTCAAATGCAACAACATCTGAAGGTTCGGTGTGCTGACAATAAAATCAGGCTGAGCAACTGTAGGTAACAGAGAGTTGCAACTTGTTTTGCAGCCGGCCTGCACTCCCTGTCAGTGTTTGCCATCCTCAGCTGCACATTGGAGAAAATAAAGAATGTAATGCAAACGTGACAAAGGAAAGACGTCAGCGCTGGTTATGGTTATACTGTTGTATGGTTTTCACTGGCTCAGGAATAATGGTGCAAGGCCCGGAGTATCGGCTTTCATAGCTGTTTGTACTCGTGTTTCATGCCAGCTCCAAAGAGGGATCACCTTTCCTGAGCTTGTATTGTATTTAACCGCATGAACCCATACTTCATACGGGTTGCCATGTGACAAAATGATTAACATGTTTACTCATGATAAACATGTATTCACAGTTCAACATGGTACCTTTGCTCCTCTGAGATTTTTCTTTCCGCCTTCACGTTGGCTTTGGGTCGGATTAGGGAGCCGCCACCCTGCTGTGCACGCGGGGGAAGGAAGCGGGGATTGCGTAGGAAACTGTGTCGATCTTTTAGCTTCTGAAGCTTCTCCAACCCCTCTGCTCGATCCTGTGCGCTCAGTTCACCCTTCCACTTTGGTCTGTGTTTGATCTGGTTTGGCTTAAGAAATATGCAGAGTATCACTTCTAGATTTTAACAACAATAAAGGTCCTAAATTCATATAAATAAGTCCCCCCTCCAGCCAAAGCATCATCCTGCATCTTTGCACTCTGAAAAATCAAGATTTTGTTTAGTTTTCATTTTCTTCTCATCCCTATTGTCTCTATGCTTCAGTTCTCCATAAACTCCTTTTAAACTATGCATTAATGTTTTAGAACTCAATAATTAAATAAACCGTTAATAAAGAGAGTAAAAACTGGTTGCAGCATCAGTAGGAGCAGAACAGTATCACTCTTATTACCTGTCTGGAGGCTCTTTTTCCCTTTTGGCTATCTGAGCTGGATTCGAATGTCAAGCTGTGATCTAAGTCATTCATTTCTAACACAGTCCTCTCTGGGATCATTGTGTATCCATCATCCTGTGGCTCCCTGGACGTGCGCATGATGCTGCTGATGGTGGGTTTTGCAGGATTGGATTTAACTGACAGGATAAAACGGGGAGAAATGTTAGATCACAATACACCTGTTACTATTCAATCAAAACACTCGAGAGAGTCAGCTACCTGCTGCTGGTGCTCGTACTTGACGTTTTTGTGTCGGTAAGTAGTCTTCTGGAGAGATTAAGTCATATCTTTTGAGAAGATCTTGGTCTACACTCCAGGAGAAGGCTGGTTTGACTGAAAATAGACACAGTTACCAATATCAGCTAAAGAACACAACAGCAGTGTCAATCTGAAAGTCAATATATGCACGTAAATTGTTGTAGACAGTAATAGCCCGTTAAAATGATATTCAGTCGGCATACAGGACACCATATATGTATCAGTGGATAAAAACAGGATGTATATCACTTAGCAACAGGTCCTGGTAGTCAGAAACATTTCCCATGGTCTCCTTCATCTGTTCATAGGCCTGGCTTTCTTTGTCAGCAGCCCGGGCTCTGGCCTGAATTATATGAGCCTCCAGCATGTCAGCCTCCTTCACACGCTGATCATATTCAGAATGAGCCTGTGTTGTTAAAGTAGATAAATAAACAACTACAGTTTGCATCATTTTTAAGAATAACATTTTAGAATATAATTTATAGTAGTTTTTTTTTTTTTTTTGCCAATGTCTTTTTACCTGTTGGAGCTCTTTTACATATCTGTCATGATATTCGCTTCTCCCATTTTTTGTCCGGACAATGTTGGACAAAAAGTCTTTCCCGATGACGTCATCCGTGTAAACGTCCTTGAAAATGCTCGCCAAGACATGAGAAATATCCTGGAATTCAAAGTTTTTTCTACTTAATGGCAATGATTAGTTTGGTGCGTACTTTAAATGGGAAAAAAGCGCCATAATAAAACACACCTGTGATTTAGCGGACGTGGGTCTGTGGCTCCTCACTGGAGGGTCAACAAACTGTTTTTGCCTTGTGTCTGTTTCTTCCAGCATCATTAACACAGCAAAAGTCAGCTAATGCTAACTTAGCTAAATGTTATAATTCATAAACAGCGGTAAAATGTTATTATTAATTCACCAAAACCGTTGGTGGCTACTTGAAGTATAGATTCAAGAAAAGTTAGCAATAAATTGAGGCTATAACTTATGTTACTGAAGTCTTCCCTGCTTGTCAGACATTTTTATTTACATTTGGTTGCTTGGCAACAGCCAAAGTTCTTAACACCCGCCGGAAGGAAGTGGCATCGTGTAAAAGGAATAAGTGCTACTAATGCTGCTAATGTCTAAATTAAAAAAAAATGTTATTATGATTATATAACTGTTATAACATCATAATATTTTGTCATAAATGTTATCTTTAAAGTAATAATTGACAAAAACTAAACAGAATTCAGCTGACAAAGATATACTGAAAACAAAGTTATTTTCTGAATGCAAAATTTGAACAAACTGTTAATATCCTTTGCAGTATTAAAATCTTTCATAAAGGAGAGGTGTCTAATTCAGTTATTTTGGTCATATAAAATATTAATAATAATATAACATTATTTGTTTTTGATTGTCAATATTAAAGAATATATATTGTTGTTACTGTTTTAAGGTGATGAGAGCATTTTCTTAAGAAATGTTTCTTCTTATTGTCAACCATTGTTGCTTATAAAATTGCAGTCATTCATACGACGCTGAAGTTGGCATTCGATTTTTAGCTTTCGATTCGTCATGTCTGTGAAGGGCACTTCCACTGAATTTGTGCGAACATGTTACAAGAGGTCCTGATCAAAAACTGCAGTACTTAGACACTTCAAATCTGCACTCAAGTATTCTAATATATAGAATAATAAAAACACCATTTCTGATTTGTGAAACCTTTATTCTATTTGTGAAAATGCAAATTAGGCTCATTTTATGCCTTTTT
>JBBDHI010000019.1:10925178-10935579 GCA_037177115.1 Craterocephalus stercusmuscarum
TATTCGTTCCTCAATGGTCCCTCATTAATTCCTGAGTAGTTAAGCTAATTTTGTGTCCCTTATTGTAAAGTGTTACCCATATTTCTATTAATAGAGACTGCTGAATGTTACGGAGTACTGAGATGGCATAAAATTAATAAATCATTTATCAATCCCAAGGGGAAATTCTTGAAGTTGTCAAGTCCCAACTGATGCAGTTATCCAGTCTTTTAAGGCTGGAGATTTAGCCATTTTCCAGTGTTTTAAAACAATCCCAAAAGATGACATCAGCTCACCTTTACCAGCAAACCTTCTGCTACAGAACAGGATCCTGAAGGATTTCACTTAGTTCGCTCTCATTTACCTTTGTTTTACACTTCCAACTTCATAAAATGTATTCTTGATTTTGAGAAAACAGAAGACCCTTTAAGTTTTCTAAAACTCCTCATCAAAGTGCATGACTTCAATTTGGACAAGTCTTGAATATGTTGCATTATACTAAGTGAAAATAATCAGGATACTTGTATTCTGAGAAAACCGTGTGGGATCTCTGCGAGTCCGGCTGCTGCAGCTGGGTTTTGTGTTTTAACAAAACCTTCTTTGGACAGCCGTAGCCTCTGTTTGAGGGATCAATATGAGCGGATCAGAACTCCAAATAAGTCACTAATGGGATCATTTAAATCTCAAGGTGAAGCCGATTTGAAGTTGGAAAATAAGTGTACAGTAGCCATGTCTCCTAAGGTTTTTGTAGTATTTTACTTTAGCTGTTATGGGTTCTTTCATGTTAGGCTGAGTTTATCTTAAAAAGATTAATAGTTTATTCATCTAGAACTAAAAATACTGTGGAACTGATTGTGATCAATGTTGCGTATAAAACAACTTTGTTCTACATTTTGGTTTTTCTGTGATACCAAGACTAAAAACAGAAAATAAGGTGCAAACATATCTTGCCGCAGTTTTGGAGTAAACAGTGTAATGTGTTGGGCTGCATGCAGTATGTGATACAAGTCAGTGCAAAATCAAAATGTGTAACAATCAGCGCTCTGTGCAAGGTCCTCAACTTCCCAAGGTGGGTTTATTTTAGCACAGGAAGGGCAGGGTTTCGATCCAGACGGGATGTGAGTGAGGACAGAGCAGCAAACTGAGCACGCACACACACACAGACACACCAGCATGCATAGGTGATGTGCAATCATGCACAAACACACACACATACACGCACACACACCAAACACGATGTCTGGTCTCTTTGCGAGGGCTGACTGGTCCGTGCATTGGTATTCAATGCCATTTCCCTCTTATTAACCGGCTCTTGCAGCATGCACACTAACTGCTCTCTCCCAGAAGGATGACGAATTATGCACACGACAAAAACACATCCGGGGAAATAATTAGAGAAACCATGGTTAATAAATACAAACTAACCCTCCTAACAATTAATGGAAATTATAATTCTGGGCATCATGTAAGCCAGATGAAGAAGGGAATTGATACCAGACTTTTTTTTTTTTTTCTTTTGGTCCGACACGTTATTAAAAGTGATGCAGCTTTATATCTGTTTTGGGGCAGATATTCAAAGAAAAAAAGGGGAATAGGTTTTCTATGAATAATTTACTTTTTATACAACAAAAGTTATATTATTCATACCACAAACTCCTGACAGAAATGAAACAAACTACTGTCTGTTAATTGTCCCTTGAATTATTAAAAACGTAAGTCATTTGTGTTTTCCTTCTGCTGCACATGTGTCCCTTCTCTTTAAGATCATTGACAATGTGTTGTCATTGTTCCGGCTGGAAAATGGATTTGCATTGAGGTCCAACCTTGAGTTTGCTCTGTTGGAAGAATTCAATTATGCAGTGTTAGATTTATTCATAGTTCTGGGCTGCTAAATTGGACTCTGAGCAAGAGGAATGGAGATCGGGTTATCTCTCTCAGTGCAAGGCTGCAGACATCGCCCAAGGGCAAAACGCAGCAGCCTTAATCAGATGGAGTATAAGTTGCAGGCTGGAAGTTATGCTCTTACAGCGATAATGATCTACTTCTTCTGGGATTCAGACAGGATGATACAGTCAAAGACTTGAGGCCAGAGGACCAGTAGCAAGACGTGAAACAGCCTAAAATCTCGCTTCCAATTCTTCTACCTGGTCAGGATTTAGGAGTCTTACTCGTCATCAGAGCGTCTAAGATTTGTTTCAACCTTGTGATTTCCAACAGAATATGTGTGTCACTGTTCACACACAACACTGTTTGCTCTTTGGTTAGCATGGATGGTTTGCCTTAATAAAAAATATGCAGTTGGACTTTTTCAATAACAATAGGTACACACTGTTCAGTAGAATAATGGGAATGTTGGTAGATATTTTTAAATGAAATATTCCAATTGGAAATCTGTATTTATTACCTCCTGGAATGTGTTGAGAAAAAATAACTTGAGAATGTTCAATGGAAATTAAAATCATTAAGCCATGCAGGTCTGGAAGCAGAATTGTGTTTAGAGCAAAAGTGGAAAGATCAAATCACATGTTGACCCAACTTCTGTGGAAATTCCTCAAAACTTTTCATTCCCTACACCATCAATGTTCCTCATGGGACAGTGGATGCTCTGAGAGATCTCCTTCCAGACCTGATCAGGGCATCAGTCAACCCCTGGAAAGTCTGTGGTGTGACACAGCAGCAGGGGATGGAACAAGAAGTGATGTTCCAGAAGATTCAGGTCTGGTGCATCAATGCCTTCATCATGCAGGAACTGTTGACACATAGCTACTGTAGGAACCTCTATGTGGTCATGCAGGAAATGGACAGACTCCAGACACATTACAGTAGGTTGAGGACTGTCCTGCAGAAGGAACTCAGGCCTTGGGGTTCTGACAGTGGGTCTGAGGATCTCATCTCGTTACCTAATAGCAGTCATTAGTACATGGAGATCTGAGCACCCATCCAAGGACATGTCTCCCCACACCATCACTAACCCACAACCAACCAGCCATGCTGGAGGACGCTGCAGCCAGCAGGAAGTTGCTTTCTTTAAAAACAAGTTATAAACTACAGTTGAGTCAAACAGTTTTTAATCACAGTGATCATCTTTTTTTTGTATCATTAATGTTTAAACTCAAGCAGAGCCTTCTTGAATTTGTCAAGTAGAATCTAAAGTCAACAAGTTTGTTATATCATTGCCGTCACTGAATTTTATGAGAGACTAGGACATCAGTTGGGGAGGATGCTTCATTTCCCCCTGCCAGCTCCTTTTATGCAGATGTGCACATTTAACGTTCTTTTATGGATTCATGTTTATGGGGAGCTCGACAGAAACATTATAAAAAATGGATGCTCTAAGCATTTATCTGCCGTTTAATAAAAAATGGAGGGGTTTCAGTAAACACAGAGGCTTCATAACTATTTCATCCATAATCATGTGGATGCCACAGACAAAACCATCTCACCGCTTTTCATCATTCGGTAAATGAACAAATTGAGTTAGTACTTTGAAGGACTAATCTCACTCCCCAGATCTCTCTCTCTCTCTCTGCCGTTACCCCCCTCTCCGCCTTCCTCCCTCCCTGTGAAATGTCAGGGGGAGAGCTTGTTTGCTGTCATTAGAGGAGCGCCACCTTTAACCAGCCTCTCAGTCAGATGCCTCCCAATACATTATTCATATGTGGCCTGACCTGTGACAAACACACCGCAGGAGGATTACTGACGCACCCAACAAGGGGCATCATTTAAATTGGCTTCAATCAAAGCCCTGTGCACCCTTGAAACACAGATCATTTCATCATCTGCCAAAGACAACGATATGAGGGGATCTAGAGCTTTGTAGACGCCTCGGTGGGCCAGTTTCACCAGGCAGCTCTTGAGATTGATGCGTTTTAGTCCCATAAAATTACTCTTCACTTTGCTGCAGAACATTTACATCCTTTTTATGGAATTTAAAAGAGTTTTTGATATAGCTCGGTACATAATACAAAAACATTTAAACCAGATTATTAAATTGTAATAGGAAGAAGTAATGTTTTAAAATCGATCCCAACTTAAACCAGTTGCTCTGATTCTAAATATAGTTCCACTTTCATTTTCCATTAAGATATTTTGCTAATTGGCTCTATGGTAGCTTTGTAATTAAATGTCAAACTTTGAAGGGAAGCAGTTCATACAAACATAAATTCTGTTTTTTTTAAACTGCTCTTGGGTGCTGGGTAAGAGCAAAAAGCTCTTTGCTTAAAGAAAAGAATGTGTCTCATGCCAAATCAGTCCAGTTCTGGAAAGATGATGGATATTACACAGATAATCAGCATTGGTTATTATTAGCAACTGATGGCATATCTTTAATTAAAAGTCAAAGTTTCAAACTCTTCAACACTAATCCAGTTTGGATGCAGCTGTGATGGATGATGCTCCGGATCGCAGCGCTGCCCGAATGCAGCCTGCATCAATCACGAAGAAGTTACCGGCTGTTATCTTCTCATGTTGGTGAGATACTAAGGTACGAGTCAAGCTCACAGTGAACCTGTCAGTCAAAATGATTTTAAAAAATAGTGTTAAGTCTCTTCCATCCTCAGCCTTGGTAGGCCTAATAGTATGCTGGCAGAGTCTTGACTAGTGGACCAGAGCCAGACAGAGTCACAGGATGAAACCCTTTTTCTTCCTAATTTCACTGCTGACAATGCCACTTCTCTCCCACACCTTCATGCTGGACAGCCCAACGAAGATTTAGGACTCTATAAAGTCTCCAACAGCGAAGCTCCACTACAAACTGGGTGAGCTGCAGACTGTCTACGATCTGCTCCGAGGTTTGTAAATACTACTTCATGGGTAGCACATGCAACTTAATTAGTAAAATTCTTTTGAATATTATTTCATTGTTAGATAGGAATCAATAAATAAACAGAATGATGACATTTAATTTAACCCACACTTTAATCTTGTTTGCTTGATGACTGGTGAACAGCCCGAGTCATTAGCAAAGGCCAAGATCAGAGCACAACAAAGTCATGGATGGATCAACAGAGCAAGGGGGGCAGGTTGTATTCAGACAGGGGGGGTAATGGGGGGTTGAGGACAGGCTGCTCAGACTGATCTGGGTGTCCTCATGCATCAGATTCTACATTGAGCTGAGTGATATGGGCAAACTTAGCTTTATATTTCATTGTGCATTGTTTCACCTGATGTGCTGCCTCTCGGTTTATTCAATAACTTGAATTTTGAATGAATTGCAAGTCTGAGTATAGTTCTATAGAGGTATAGTATACGATAACACTGAACAAGCAGAAACAGTGAGGGATAAATTATGTAGCACATAGAGGTAGTAGAACATTTCCATTAGTGATCTTAAATAAACCTGCATTCGTAACTGACTTGCAATGAAATTATCCCCATTAGCCAAAGTGACAATGTTTGTACAAGTTTGGGATGAGAACACACAAAGTTTTCATCGGAAATAAATGATTTGTCTGACGCGTATGTGATTTTTAATGGCTTCTTGGACATGGAAATCCAATCAGAGTGTTCTTAGAAATAGCTGCTAAAATAGCAGAAGCTAGCTTTTCTGCTGCAGCGTGTGAAATGTTGGCTATCCTCTAGAGCCAAATGCGATCAACAAATTTGCTCCGACACCTTTCATTTCTAAATTATGCAATCTAATCTCCCAAGTGGTTTCACAAATATGTTTTTCTTTTTGTTTGATACAAATAACATGCATAAAAATGTAGCTAGTGCACATGCACTGTGCTTCAGCGGCACATTCACATGAAAGTCAGGTGCAAGATTGGAAACCATGAAAATCTGATCTGTATTAAATCAGAATAAAGTTACTCTGGCAATGTGAGCTCAACCAGGAATTACTCGTCAGTTTAATCAGTAGGTTGAACTAAGATGTAGTGCATTCTTGGGGAGAAAAGAAAATAAGTAAAATCACCTAAGAAACATTTAAAGGAGTAAGATGACCCTTACTTTTTTCTACGGATTGATTTTAAAAATATTTTACGTTTGGTACTGATACAGTGAATATGTGCCACCCCATAAGGGGATTAATATTGTCATTTACAGAGGAAAATTACACACTGCTCCAACAGTGTTGATGAACTAGAACAGAGAGACCCCAACTTCCTCCTTTATTTATTTTGTGCAAATAGAAAATAAGACAACTGTGACATCAATATACTGTAAGAGCACACACACTTTTCTCATGGGTCAATATAACATCTTTGGATTAATTGGAAAACCCTAACACGAAAAACGGACGAAACCCCAACAAAAGATGTAAAACTGCTGTTTAACCCACACAATCCAGATGAAATGATGCATTTCTCACTTTTGATGCCGATATGACGGAACGGCTTTTTCTATGTGATGATTTCTTTGCTTTCAAAACAAAAAGGAGGACAAAAATCAGGAGAAAGGTGACGATGTTTCTTCAGCACTTTGATGCTTTCCATTTAAGCTTCATCAGCTTCACAGACTCATCTTCCAACAGCAACACAAATAAACTCCCGCTGACGCCTAAAAGTCTCACAAAAGGCCTCATTAAAATAATTTATCAACTGAATAAGCTACCAACCAAATGTCTCTCTGCATGTTACCAAAAGAGATCATGCAGCTATCTACACGCCAAGACAGCGAACCCATTGTCCCCCTTCATCATACACCGGGGTGCTTGGAGGGGTCAGTGCGGCATGACGTGCCACTTGCACCCACAGAGCACTTCAACCTACAGTAAAGAGCACACTCAGCAGCCCTCCTCACAGCGAGGTCTCCTGCTGAGGGGCCCAGCGCAGGGCTCGACATGACTGACACCCAGAGGAAGGAGAGTGGGCACTGTGTCAAGCCTCATCTCACTCACTGGCAGAGAGATGGTAGGAGAACAGGACCAACCCCTACACACACATGCATGGACTTATCCCTGAGTCATCATCAGTGCAGTCCAGTGTGGAGCATGACGGGCCTAAATGTAAACTCTCCACACGGCATCACCCAGATGCAACAGCAAGTTCTGGTCTCACTGCAACGTTGGAGCTTTTATGTGGCGGGAAACGTTGGAATGGGTCGGCTCACATGTAAACACAACCAAACAGAAACAGACAAGGGCATGTCATCCCTGGTGGAGTCCAATCAAACAGCCATTAAAAAGTCATCAGGGTAATGGCTGACTCCGCGTCCTCTGTGCTCACCCGGCCGGCCCTCACTGCTGACGTCACCCAGTAGGTTTAGGCTCAGAGACAAGAGATGTGAATTCTGATTCTGCTTTTCTGGGTAACAGTCATGGCATATGGTCCCTACACGTTTCTGTGCTTTTTAAGTGACGTGTTTTCTGTCAGAAAACAAATCAAAAGACAATGATGAGATTTAAAGTAAAAAAAAAAAAAAGACCAAGTAACTACAGAGACAACAGGACTGCGGATGAAAAGCAGATGAAATGAGAAAACAATCACAGAGTTAAAAAGAATGAAAAAGAAACTGAAAGAAAACAGCTGCAAGGGGGACAAAACAATCGCAAACAACCGCGAAAAGGTAGACGCAAAACTGGTGAAATGAGATACAAAAACACCACAAAATTACAAAAAAGATCAAGCAAAAAAATTGAAAAGAATTTCCTCAAACAACCACAGCCACAGAAAAACAAAAGAGAGACATGAAGGCAGCGGAAAAGCGGCTTAAAATGGAAGAAAATGGCGATTAATAAAAAGGTAAATTAACCACTGAAAGGACACATTGACACTTTTCTTCAGTCTTGGAGCCTTCTGCGTGCCACTGTCCAGGGGCCAGATGTCTTACAATCCATTCATGAGTACATCTCCTCTGTGTGTCGCCGCACTCACTTTTCTCCTGTCCAAATCCAATCTGCAAGGAGGACAGGCACTGACCTTGGGCTGGAAGAATCTACACTAGTAGATAAAAGAGCATATCCAAGCACACGCCTGAAAAGCGGAAAGCACGGATCCCTTCATCCCAACGATGCATTTTCTGCCTGTGTCAGTAAACAGGAAGCAAACAAAATCTGGCATACAGGATAACTTATCCACAGCGGTGTACGGAGAACCCAAATAATCCTGACGTCAGATGTGTTGCGACAAGTTTTTAGCAAACCCCACTGTTGACCATCACAGCACTACGGCACATCAGGAGTTAATAAAAATCAATCTTCCATGAGTACAGAGAGCGCCACAGCAGCACATGAGAGCCAAATTACTGCTAAGGTCATACACAGGACAGTCACATGCACAGCCACATTAAAGAGGAGTTTAATACTCAACAGGAAGGCACCGTTTATCAGATTATAATAGTATTAAAGCTGACAGTTATATGTGGTGATATTAAGCTGGGACTGTAAAATCCAATAAACTCGTGGTGCATATGACAGAGACTGGAGGAAAAGCAACCGTCAGAAACTATAATAAAGCTTCTCTGTGAGGTTATTGTGGTAAGGATGTTTCTGTCTAGTGTCTGTTTAACGTAGTTTACAAGTGAGAAACCTGAAAGCGTTGATGTGAACATTAGCCGACGTGGAGAACGAAGCACTGGTAATGTCACATGCATATTTTTTATTGGTTGCTGTCCAGTCAGAGCCTCTTAACTCCAGCTTATTTTAGACCCATCAGCGTTCGATCGGCGTAGCGTCAGCACCACGGGATTAGCATTGTTAGCTTTTTCAAGAATTGCATTTCTGCAGACTTGTGTTGAAAAACTACCCAGAATCCTTCAGTCTGTGGGATTGGAGAGCTCTACAAATCAGCTCCAAGTGTTGAGACTTATTCCCTCCCCCAGTGGCATTGCCAGCTGATTTTACCGGACCTGGATGTTTTAAAGCTAGCCCCGGTTTGCCTAAACCATTGTAGGAGAGGGTTGTGTGAACAAGACTATTATGTGATTGTCCAGTGTCAAGTGTTAGTCATTATCGTACGGTATTTGTATTATGTTAAACATGTATAGTGTTGTATTTTATGCTTTCTGAATAATGTGTGAAATATGTAATGTTTTGTTTTGTTTTACTCCCACTTTGCCAACGAGATGCTACATCAAGAGATTTTCCATCAGTAAAATTAAATTGAAAATAATGCTACATCACAAAAAACATGCTTTATAATAAATATGCTGCAGTCCTGTTACTGCCTGTATATATTGTTAAATAAAACTCTTGAGCTCAACAACCTGAAAACTGAAGAAGATTTCAGGTTAAAGAACAGCAAAATCATCCGACATTTATCTCAAGAAGCAAAGCCTAAATCACTTCCCAGTTTGCTGCGGGTTGTTCAGTTCTCTCTTCACCCTGACTTCAGCTAATTATTCCATTCCCTTCAGCATATTAAAATATTTAAATTTCTTAAAACACATCATTCACTACTGGCTGCAATTAATAAAGACAATATTATCAGAATTTGTGCTGCTCTAATCCCAGACATCCAATCTCCCCACACCACTGTGGGCTTTTCCCCATCTTACGCTAGTAGCTTGTGACTTGGCCGATGCAGCCTTGCCCTGGTGGAGATCCACCAGCTTACATCCTTAAATTCAAAAACATTTCCATCTATATGTTAATGCAACCACAGGTGACAAGCCAATCTACAAGTGATATGCATTTATCCAAGCATGAAATTGGGGAGCACAAACAAAAATAAGGATGAAAACGCAGCTTAAGCTGCATTCTGGCATCATACAGTAGATTAACATTTAGCAGCATGACTTGCAGAGTTCTTTCATTGGCTTGCCCTTTGAACAGACTGGATGCCGCGTCTGTTATCGGCGCGGTGAAGCCGCGGACAGGGCGGACGAGTGAGTTGGGGAAAACAGGAGCGATGCTGAAAGCAGATGTGAGCCGGCGGTTGTCTGGGGTAGAGGTGATGAGCGGAGGGACTATCAAAAGGAGCTGCCTAAAGGCAGAGAGGATTGATGGAGGCATGACGGGCAGTGGTGAGGTTAGAGCGTCCGTGCTGATGCTCTGCCAGTAAGTTTGTGTCTAAACCAATGAGCTGAGAGAGGAAGTGCTGAGTCAGGAAGCCTGGCCAAGAGTGGGGCCCATGGTGCTGGCATCTCCTCCTCGCGCACAGGCTACGTACAATGCTTCACACACCACCGCTCTGCTGGAGTCATAACTCACTGTTCCCAAGCCAGCATCCATCATGCATGGGTGCAACACGGCCTCGCACCCGCCTGCCATGCATGTATTTATCAGTAAACAGCAAGATGTGAGACCAAATACCTGTGGCGCAACATATTTAGGGGGCGTACATTTGTACGACGCAAAGGACTCCAGTTAAGCAAAAATCAAGTCTGAACTGATCAACTTGAAATTTCTCCATATAAGTGGCAAAAGATGAAAGATGCACCTAGAGGAAAGCTATTTGAGACGTGTGCAGCGAAGAGCAGGTGCAGACAGACCTGAGGGCTCTTCCACAGGGTGAAATGAGGTCTTCATCATTCCTTTCATAG
>JBBDHI010000019.1:11025757-11040222 GCA_037177115.1 Craterocephalus stercusmuscarum
GCTATATTTCCAAGTCAGTTTAACTTAAAAACTGTAATGGGATCAACAATTGTAAGTTATCTTTTTAACAGTGTATTGGGCACCTGGCTAACATGTATAAGAGGAAAGATGACAACAGAACCCAGGTTAAAAAAAAGCGAAGTTCTCCTTTAAAGCATAAAAGTTTAAAACTGAACAGTTTTACGTTTTACAGTGGGCTTATGGTGCTACTGGATTTTTCTTCTATTTGAATGGAAAAATTTTACCTCTAAGCTCTTCTAAGCTACTGGGGCAAAGAAATCCTTTCGTTTAATCAATATGCATGGTTAAAATTCACAGTGATTTTAAGCACTAACACTTAGAAAACAACATTAAAGATATTTCTGGTAGAATGTCAAAAGCACCATTAACCTTTCTTTAAACTGACATATTTGAACATATGCGTAATATATTCTCTTAAAACCACAGAAACATACATTTCTCAAATTTCCCCCTTGCCCTTTTGAAACCACTCAAATTTAATGTCCAGGTAAAACCAGCAAATAAACATGCAGCAAAACATTACTGTACATAAATCAGCTGACTTTCATTCAGGAGTCCATAATTGCCTCTACAGACAACCATCTTTCAAAGTATTTCACCTTGAACAGGGCAATTCATACCTCTTTAAACTGCAATGTTTAGTTTTGACTCTTTTGGTTTTATTAATTTTATCATTCGCTTGCTTTTGGTTAGAGTTTGGCAAAAATATCATAGTTTGTTGTAAAATACAGCCTTCCACATCTAACTTGTTTCTCACAAACCATAGAGTCGTTGAGGTTGAGTATGTCAGGGAGAGGTGGAAAGTGTGCTGGGGAATACAGATGACACATTTAGCGGTTTCTATAAATGTGTTATTACCATAAATTTTCCTTGAGGACTGTAAATGAAAAATACATTGACACATCAAGGAAGAAGAGCAGGAAGAAACGCTTGAGATATGCTGAGCTGCACATGAACTAGACTGAAAATCAGTGGCAATTGGTTTTGTGGATTGATAAATCCTTCTCACGTCAAAATCACTGAGACAGTGCAGGATTGTCTTCACAGAAAATCTAACAAAAATCAGCCAACGCTCAAAGAAGAGCTTTGAAATAGTCTTCAAGAAGCCTGGAGAACTATTCCTGAAATGACAAGACAGCTTGTCTAAGGCTGAACGGAAGGATTCATATCTAATATTGACTTTTAAACTTCTAACAGTAAAATATCTGTTCTTGCCTTGCTTTTTCTGTTTTCCATTTATTTATTTCAGTTACTCTTTTTTCCCCACTTTCGGAATAATTAACGTGAGAAGTATCTCAAGATTTTTGCTCAGCATTTGCTTAGAGCAATTTTCATACAGTAGTTGATGTCTATCACAAGAGAATAGACACTGAATACATATTTTAGGATATTTAGCTCAATCAAACCTGAAACCCTGAACAATGCGCAAACAAAGAAGTGCTGATAAACATTTGTGCATGAGGGTGTATGAATGCACATTTGGATCAACTGATAACAAACAATCAAAATCTCACTTCAAAGCATTTTGTTTATTTTCTTTTTGTCCATAAAGAAGACTAAGATGGAGAATATAGCCCAAGTTGATGGGGACGGTTGTGTCAGGCTATTGGTCTTAACTTTAAGTACACATCCATCAAACAACTTAATCCTTGGAATTTACCTCGTTTATCATGCTGGAACCACTTCAGGAAATCACCCACAGGCACCGTTTAGATGACAATTGGCTCTGTTTATTTAAACAGCTGCTTTTGGTGTCCAGAAGATGGATTTGTGTATATAAGGAAAGGAAAGCAGAAGTCATTATAAGCCACGCGTGCAGCCCTCCTCCTTCTCCACCTCCCTTCTGCTTTGTGTTAAATCGATAACGGTGACATCCAGCCACTAACATGCACTTTTCAACCACTTATGAGACTTTCTGCACAGCCCTCAACACCACATTTCTTCACTGGATATATTGATGAAACATGTCAGGGTGTGTTATTGTAAAGCAGCTTAAGAAAAAGAGCCACTGAGGTCAACCAAGGTATGTCAACAAAGGACCTTTCTGGCAGATCTACAGTAAGACATCAGGACATCTGAGATTTGTCAAAGGTAAGGAGAGAGGAACGACCATGCTGCCTCTGAGATACTAGCCATCTATTTTCTTGAAAGAGTTTTCCTGGTAGGTTTTAAATTAACCCCCACAGAGCATCAGGCGACTATAAGTCACAGCCATTATAAATAAGAAGCCTTCTTAGATACAGACTCCTCTGAAACATTAGCAGAATCAGAAAAAAACAAGAAGCCTTTTTATCCTCGACTTAAATTGCGCTCATTATGGACAGCCGTGCACAGCAAGAGGAACAGCATGAATGTAAAGATGTCTGAACAAAAAAAAAAGAAAAAAGAACAAAAAACAAGTAATTTGGTCTTGGTGCGTGAAATACAAAAACTAAACACAAAACCATGCAGAGCAATAGATTATCTTGTATTATTACCAGCTGGATGTTTTTGGTTTGAGGTTGCTGTTCACTTAATCTCAAGCACCGTAATTTTAAAGCTAAAAATGTGTGGGGAAAGCCATGCTGAATGCTTTTTTGTATTAAAACTCCCTGCAGCATCACACTGAAAGGTGCATATTACCATGTGGAGGATGCTCAAGAGCTTTTCATCCAATTACAGATATCCACAGAGTACAGGTCGAAATAGTAACAGCGTGGTCCAGTTTAATCACTATACTATACCTCTGGGGGAAAAGAGAAATACACAGTTCAAAAAAGGACCAAACAAAGCCTGTTTCATCTGAACCACATGTACAAATGTTTTCCATGCACCATAAGATTTTTGATCAGTAGAAAAAATTATTTACAGTGAAACTTTGTGAAAGACCAGTAGTTGGATCTTTTATCCTTTTTCAGGCTTTACTGGTATAATCTACATAGCAAGCAGAAAGCAGGGCTGGAGATAAACAGTTAAAGTCAGATTGCTTTTAAATACACCGAATCACAAGTGATTCTGTTTAAATGAATACAGTTTACGGCTGTGTAGCCTTGGCTTAAGAAATCTATTTCAATGGTTTTGACTTTTATATAACTCTGTTTGCACGCTGGTTTTGTTTCCAGCTCTGAAAGAGAACTTCACCTTCACATGCACTGACCCAAACGCAGATTAAAAGTCGGTCATTTAACAAGATAATCGCGCATTTTACAGAGAATAGGTTCCATTAATTATGGATTAATGGCATTTGATCATGGCAGCTTTACCTATACCGTTTTCAAGTTACACCTGTAGAAAATATATATTTAGAAATATTCCATGGGTATACTTTCTCAATAAAAGACTTACTTTTGGCAGACATCCGTATAATAACAGAAGACAGAGCAGCTGCGAAGAATCCATCCTACAATCTCTCCGTTCCTGGCGACGGTTTACGCAATAAGAAGTTTTCCTGTTGCTTCTTTATGCCGGCAAAATCCCTTTCGTATATGTGGACAGTATATTGCGCGTATTTTGAAAGTGAGGTTGTGTGCGTGTGTGTTTGTTCAGTTGCATGAGAGGAGCCGCTGCCTCTTCATCGGACCGCGCTCCTCTGTGCGCGCTGCGCTCCTCCAGCTGGAAAGCTGCATCTGCTTAACTGTATACCCGCCTCTTGCCCGTTCTCAACTCCACACCGCCTGTACCACCGGAGCGCTAACAAGCCTGTCAGCCTGCTGCCGGTGAGAGAAAAGTGTCAGTTAGAAAAACACTTATGTATTCTTGTGTAACCCCGTTGTGTGCGCTTTTTTGTCAACAGGCACAGACTGAAGAGCCTGAACCAGTCAGATGCGTAGAGAAGCAAACATTCATGGCAGTTATGGATCTAATATGACAGGTGGAATAAACCCTTTGGTGGAAGTAACTTATTACACTGGATGCTTGTATCTCTGAACTCCTTCAAGGCTGAAGTCATTATTTAGTACCTCCTCCACATCCAACCTAACAGTTTTAAAGGATTTTACAAAATAATAGTTTCAGCTACTTATAAGTCAAGTCGTTTTTTGGATTCATTTTGATTACTCCCAGGTCCTAAGTTGTCATCCATCTTCTGACAGTTTTCCAGGATTGGATCCCGGAGGCAGCAGCCTGAGGCCGCAATCTTCCCTCTACTCAGCCATATTAGTCAGGTTATTCAGGAGGATCCTGAAATGCTCCCAGGCCAGTTTTACCAGGAGGCATCCTATAACCAGATACCCAAGTCACCTCATCAGGCTCTTCTCAATGTCGAGGAGCATCGACTCTGTTCAGAACCCCTCCTGGATGACAAGGCTTCTCACCCGATCTCCAAGGGAGACCCTGGCCAATCTTCATAGGAAACTCATTTCGACTGCTTGTATTTGGGAGCTTGATCTATCAGGCACTACCCAGAGCTCATGGTGAGAGTAGGAACGTAGATCAACCAGTAAACAGAGAGCCTTGCCTTTTGGCTCAGCTCCTTATTCATGAGAGACGGACACCGCACCGATCAGCCTATCGATCTTCCACATCCTTCCCTGACTCATGAACAAGACCCCAAGATTGAACTCCTCCACTTAGGGCAGTACCCCATTTCTGACCCAGAGGGGACACTCCACCTTTTACTGGCAGAGGACCATTTTCCAGATCTGTCTGGATCATGTCTAGGTGCTAATTATCATCCCAGTTGGTTCAGCCATTTGGCTGCAAAATGCTCCAGCTAGAGCTGGAGATCTTGGCTTGACAAAGCTAACAGAACCACATCATCTGCACAACCAAAAAGGTGCAAACAACCTCCTAACTTTTACTGCAGCCTTTCAAACTAAATTCCTTCAAGTTCTTCACAAAACCAAGAATACAAAGCAAAATATCAGAATCTAATATTACTGATATTTTAGGTGCTTGCACCATAGTTGAGTGAGCGCCAATTGGATGTTTTGTCAGAGTGGCGAAGCGGCAATAATTTGCTAAATGATAAATTACTGTGGGATGTAATGGCAGTAAAATAACAACATGGGGGATTTTGAGAATAATGCCTGGTGACCCTTGCTGTCTTTTTGTAGAGAACTCTTTAATTACTGCACAAAAGAGATGCCTCTGAAACTGGACAGCCAAAACTGATATTGCCCTTTTTTTTCTCTCCGTTTAATTAGTTTGTTTTGCAGTTTAATTCTGAATAAACTCATGCAAATGTTTTTTTTATTGCTCTACTACGTTTCATGTTGACATAAACACATACTGTAATCCCCGAAGTAATCCCACACCGTGGTATAACTGACAGTTTTACTTTATCCCTTCAGTAAACATGTTTCTTTCAGTTAAGATCCTCTTGCTTGTACAGTTGCACACATTCTGATGGTATGCGCAAATTTCCTCTGCATCCGCCAAAACAATGATGTGGTATGATGCAGACGGACCTGCATCGTGTCGTGAGATGATTTTTTGTTGTTGTTTTTTTGGTTTAAGTCAGTTTTGGCTCCGTAATGGCCTTCTTTTGAAAACATGACAGGAAATAGGTCAAAGAGAGAGGAAGAGGGAAGGCTGACATGCAGCAAAAGGCCAGAAGCCAGGACTTGAAACCTGGCCAGCTGCATCAAGGAGCCTCCGCCTCTGTGCACGGGCATCTGCTCAGCCAGCTGAGCTATGTCGTGTCAACTCTACTTGAGTCTACAAGTTAGTATCTCCAGTTCAGGGTCTGTTATGTACATTGAAACAAAAAATAATAATTTTAAATCCAACCGGGAAATGAGCACCAGGCCTTTGCCCACACATTCTCATTTATATTCAGCATAAACGGAAACTACAGCCTCTCAACCACATTGTCATTTACTACTGAAGTTTGTCTCAGATTTGAAATGACCTCTAAATCCTTTGCAAAAGTACAGAGGACATGAACCTCGCTGACGTCTGCCACATGAAATAGTGATCAAGCTCTTACACCCACTATGTGAGCATCAGAACCACAGAGAGCTTTCATAATCACTCACGGTAACGTAGAGAGGCCCGTTGACATACCCGAGCATATCTTCAGGGCTAATGAGTGCAGCCCTGGAGGTATCATGCCTGGAACCCATCTCAGATATAAGAGTCACTTTAACAAACTTACAAATGAATAAAGAAATCAAGCAAAACAAGTCATGTTAAAAGGCTGGAGATGTATAAGCTACCACGCTAAACAGCGAAAGCAGAGCGGGAGGGGCGCCTATACTGTCAGCCAGCAGCTCATTAGCCTAATGTGGTAATGAAGCAGCCTGTTCTGACACAAGGGTAAGAAATATATAAAGAGACGGCCACCGAACAGCTGCTTGCAGAAAGTCCATTACCCAAATTGCACTGGTACATCCTCATGTAATTGTTATTGTGCAAAAATGGATGCAGGTCCTCTTAAATAAGGGATAAATGATAAATACCTGCTCGCACATGACATTTTTTAGCCTCTTTAATGCGTTTCTCATTCATTCAGGGCCTATTTTCTGTGTATAACATCAGGTTTTTCCTTAAATTTCATCAAGAAAAAAGCCATGTAATGGTGAAGAGAAGAGAAAAGCTGCGATCCACCACTTTGTCTAAGTGTGAGCATCTTTTCATGAGACTATAGAGAGGTGGTTACTGTGGAGACGAGCCCGGCTGAAGGACGCACATTTGTCGGCAGGCTCTTGCAGCACCTTCCCATCCACCTGTCCTCTGCACTTCTTCCCTTCAGTCTCACACACACACACATACACACCCTTCATGTATCCTGACTGCAACATTGAATGTCCATCTTCCTGAGCTGTAGTCCCATGCTCATGTCTCTGTCACAGCTGATTGACTGCCACTCACAGCTGACTGGACCTCACAGCTTTCTCCTCTGTCTCTGTGACTGACTAAGCCCTTCCCACTGTAGCATCGCTCTGCATGAACACATCCGTGCATATTGACGAATAAGTAAAATGGCACGGGGTAAATGTTCACAAAGAGCCCAGCCGTGTTTTATTTCTGCTTTTCTCGGCCCTTGTGAAGTCCCAAAATAGTTCTGTTCTGTGACCTCGCTTCATGGGTGAAGTCTAAGATGAGTTTGAATGTTTTTCTGTAACATTTTTCTTTTGTGATGGATGAGGACCCAAATGTTAACATGGAGGCATAAAAAGGTGGAAAAATCGAGATAAACTTTATCATTAAATATTTTGAGGAAGACGATCACTTAAAAAACTGAAATGTATGGTAATGGGCCATAAATCTACATCAACCAATGCAACATAAGCAGGTTAAAATTAATCAAATATCTTAACAGCAGAAGCTTATTTGTTCCTCCTTGCTGGGGATGTTTAAGTGATGCTCTTGTTTGGTGTTTACATAGAAAAGAATTGACTTTAACTCATACGATTAAATGCTTTTAGTTGAACTCATAATTCAGCTTAATTTTCCCCCAAAAGTTTGACTAGCAGAAGTTTTGATTGTCCACATTTGATGGTTCTCAAAAAAAAAGTAAATTCCTGTCATTTTCACACTGAATAGTCTGGTGGACTCAGTACAGTCAGAGCTTGCAACAGTCAAGTTTGCTTTCACACTGCTTTCGATAAGAAAATGCTATTTTGATAATTATTCCCCCTTCCTCAGCCGAGGTGGCGCTGAATCAAAATTTATATGCAAAATCCAAAGCAGGGGAAATTTTAAACAAACGAGAAAACATGCTTATGTTTCAGCTCATGTAGTCCAACTTCCATATCCTCCACATAAAGTGCAGTCCGCTTCCATTGGAGTCCTAGGATTTGAGGCGGACCAGAGTTGCTTCTGTGATGCACATCTGAGTTTGATTGTGCATTTACACCTTCCTAAATGAACCAGACTTTCCCAGCAAATGAATAAGGCTTCCCTCTCCTACAGCCTACAGCTGCTTTATAAGCTGAATCTGAGGTCATTGCAAAGAACTGTTGACAGCACGAGTGGGTTTAATTTCGTTCTAAACTAACCACAAAAAGCAAATTCTGTTGTGAAAGAGTCGATTTGAAATGAAAATGTATCTATACTGTCATTCTGTCGGACTGCAAACAGATCTAACCTTTTATCTAGAGAGATGCCTTGGATCAGTAGACCATGGAAAACTAAAGGACTGCCACAAAGGATTTCCATCTCAGTAAGGTCAAGAGTCTTTCGGTCTACTGGATTAATCCTGAGCTACCTCCATGTCAACACCGAATAGGCAATCAGGGAGAGTTATTTAAAAAGAGAATTAACTATGCAAAAGGTTTCAGAGAACTGAAAATAAAATGAAAATCTACTTTAAAATGTCTTTAACTAAGATGCTTTTTTGTATGATTTTAACAAAAAAATGAGAGAATGGACTGAGCTCTGTAACCGAGCTGGGTTTGTACATTTCATGTAGTAAAACCACAACTACTCATGCTTTATACATGTGTGTGCAAGTCTGCAAGGGTCACTGTGCACTCGTGTGATGTAAACTTCATCCCTCACACTGATCTCTGTGGATTTCTCTGTATGAAGCCCACATGCAATTGGTGCAACTGTAATGTAAAATGTGATGATGTAAGTTCAAACTTTATAAAATGAGGTAATCTATGTTCCAACAAGCTGCAGAGAGCCAGGAAACCTCATGAATGTAGTCCCTCATAACTTCCACTTCTTATGCTAAGTTAATCAGTGTGCATCTATGCAATCACGGACAAAGGTTCATTTAAATACAGGGGGAGAATGGATGTCAGCGATTCATTTGAATAATTAATTTACTGTATTGTAATGCAGTACAACCTATGCCAAACATGTAAAATAGCCTCATTGTCCCGTCTTCTGATTGGGATCTGCTGTTGTCATCATTCACTGGCAGAATGTCTGAATTGCTGCCGGCGTTCCTGCACGGACAAGCTGAACTGTCCTCTGCACAGTAAGACATGCAGCACGGCACACAGCAAACTTGCTGAAAACACAAACTGGTCTCGTGATGAAAGAACAAAGAACCCAAGGATAAACAATCGCATTCATGCTGAAGGACATAAATTGTGTGCTTTGTCATCTGCCATAAGCGATTTATTTCAGTGGGAAGTCTTTTCATTTTTTGCCACTTCCTGCACAGCCAAACTGTGGCTCTTGCTAATGCCTTGTTACCTGGCAACTTAAAAGATGTCTATCATGTATTAAATACTGTGGGAGTTTTTTTTTTTTTATGCTAAAACTTAACCAGCCATAAGAAGGGAAACTAACCTGAGCATATAGAAGTAAGTTTCAAATGAAGGTACTACAAACAGCAAGGGATGATATATAAGATCCACTCAGACTTCAAAGACCCCTTTTCTTGAGAAATTCAGTGCAATAATATTCCTTCTTGGATGTAAAAAAGCTGCTTCCAAGAATACAAATGAACAGATTATATGTAATGATAGCTCACATGCAGCTGTGAGCCTGTCAGTAAACAGGATAATGGTGCATCAATGACTTTAAGATACCCCCGAACGTGCCAAGAAGACCTTTCTTTGAAAAAAAGTGCAAGCAACCTTTAAAAGACAAATCAGCTCCATCTTCCCAGTGACATTCAATAGTTATTTTCATTTCTCTCTCTGGAAAACCCCAGTAGTTTCATCTTAAGATGATATGTAAACGGCTTGTGGATGCCACAAATTGAATGCACAGAGACTGGGAACTGTGAAAATTATGTTCTGATCATTTTGAATTGTTATGTCTTTCTCCGTCTAGTGTGATAATACTGCCCAGCTTAATGGATAAATAGCAATGACAGTGATGACCAGTGGATAAACAAAAAGCATTAAACTGATATTACCACTTTGTTTTCAGATATTCAGCAATTACTAATCAATCGCTACAAGAAAGAATGTCTAACAAGCCGTAGTTTGCTTAACCTCGAGAAGAACACAGAAAAACCAGCAAGGTCAGAAAAACATGTCAGTCCTGGAGACGGTTTTGCTGCCTGCTGCGTGTTAATGTTCAGATGATGTGCCTCGCTGTGGACGCAGTCCTCACTTCTGTAGACATGATTTTGCAATGCATGCTGCCGATGGCTAACTTCATTATGCTGGCCCTGTCATCCAAGTTTGTCTCCACAGGACTGTGAGGCAGTGGTGTCATCAGATGTGTTCTGGATGTTAATCAACCGAAATAATTCTCACGGATGCTACTGATGGCTTCAATGTAGCACAAACACTAGCTGGTAGTAGTTGGAATCTGCTTGAGTGGTGATGAAATCTGGGCTTTTTTATATCCCTTAACATGCAGTCTCACAGTGCTCTCCCCAGGTGCTTGTCCACAAGATTATGCAGTTGATCCTGTCTATAGGGATTTTTGATGAGTCAGTGTCATCATGCTCCAGCAAGGCCAATTTAAAAGCAACTCCAGCCCCACTTCCCCTCCAGCTGTGTGCTCTGCATGCATGTTCTCATGTTTCTTTTTATTCTCGGACAGATGCTTCATTTCTCTGTGTTGTAGCAACTGTCTGGGCTGGATTCATCCCAGCTGTTTTTAAAAAGTATGCACAATAATCTACATTATTGCATTAACATGACTACAGCTGGCTGCCCTGCCTCTCTGTTCACCAGTTATGGGAGAAAACTCTGTATTTGCTGCTTTTTTTGCTGCAGACGCAAATCTGAAAGAGGCTATAAGAGACAAGGCCAAAATAAAAGCAAAGCAGACACGAAAAACTACAAAATGTTAAGAAACAATGTAGTTAAAATGAATAAAGAAAAGAAAAGGGAATATTTTCAAACTAAAATTAAAAATGCAAAGAATGATAGCAAAGAGTTATGGAATACATTAAATGAGATAATGGGTAGGAGTCAGCATCCTGTTACAGCATGTGGAGCATGAGGGGAGTTTCATCACAAAGCCACGAGATACCGCTAACTATTTCAGTATTATTTCATTAAAAAGGTAGAAACATTAATAAATGACATGATTACAACTCAGTTGACATCATACGATAGAATCCTAAATAAAATTATGTACAACAAAAGCTGCTCCTTTGCATTTCACCCTGTTGACAGGGCAAGTATTGGAAATCTTATTAAAGCAGAACTATGCAGTATTTTTACTTCAATAAATGCTTTTCTGAAACCCTGTGGAGCTAAACAAAGTGTTTATGGAGTGATTCGATTCGATGTGAGCCATAGAGTACAAAATGCATCATGTATTCTTGATAAGAATGTCTGTGGGTTATTTATTTTTTTTCCATCACACCAGAGCTGAACTTGAGACAGGCCGACAGATTAGATGTGTGGGAATAATGGGGATGGCTGCTCTGTAATGCGTCATTTTACACAGCATTTTAAAACATATTCTACATGTATTCAACCTTATTTCAAAAGGCAATTTCATATTTTGTGTTATTATGACTGAAGTTCTTTTTAGTGAGGTTTTCTTTTGGGGATCAAAGAGATTCATGTCCTACTGTAATGCCCTCTGCTGCCGGCCACACCAGTCACAGAACTTACGTAATCACACTGACACAAACAAAATCTGTTTTGTTTTCTTCTTTTTTGGGGGGGAGGTTGAAGACTTGTTTGTGTGTGTCACTAGATAGGACATTTTTGTTAGCGAAAGCGGCTAAATTTTAGCTTTGACGTGATGCTCTTTCTCTGCCAATGGGGTTAACTACGGTAACTTCAGCATTCCAATCAGACAGTAAGAGCGTTCCCTTAGGGAATCTGTAAGTTACGGAAGTTAACCCCAACCCCGTTGGCGGAGAAAGAGAGCATCACGCCAAAGCTAAAAAATAGCTGCTATTACTAACTATTCGCAATCATTGAGTCGTTAGTTTTTGTGAAATTAAAAGGGGTGAGTCTTTGTAGAAATATTACAGTAAAATAATATCAGGTATAGCTCCTTTAAACTAAAGGAGCAGGATACCAGATTTTTGCAGACTTTTTCAGCTATTAAACGTGTTGCAGTCAAAGCATCACAAATGTTTCTCTGTTATTGTTTCTTGGTTGATTGCATAAATATATTAAAACTGGAAATCATGTTTATGGACCTGAATCAATAGAAAAGCATGAAACTGTTTTCATTTCATGCAGACTGAGTAGTGAGTGAGTGTAAAATCAGCATGATTTAGTCTTAGTCATCCTGCATTTTACTTCCATGGGACCCAAACTATAATCTTTAATAGTGTTCTTTAGTTCTTCAGATGTTTCTGGAGATTTTTTCAAAGTTTTTTTACAATTTTTTTGTCCTTATACCTGACCATCTTTAGAGGAGTCCTTTTTTTAATTGGCTTTGTTTTGCCATTTAACAGTGATCATTCAAGCATTATAAAAGCTTAGCAGGAGCTACACTGTAAGCTGTCAGTGTGCTGGTTACTTTGTTACTAATATCCTGTTGTACAGTAAAATTATTTGTCCCCATTTTTTAGTTAAATATAAGAGAAATGCCAGAGTTCGACAGACATAAGATGGCATTTTCTCTTCCACAAGGTGATTCTCAAAGAACAACTATCTGAAAATTTGGCATATCTCAGCACATAATTTGACAAATAAAGGACAAAATAAGTTTCAGGCTTTAAAGCTGCTGTAGATGAACAATATATGTGATGTCTTTAAGGAACAGGGAATAATCCAGCTATTATCGGACATCTATCTCCCCATAGAGATCCATCGGACCCCTTCAAGTTGTCCATCTCTTCCATGGAGCCTCATCAAAAATGGTCTCTGGTGAAGACTGGCTGTCAAGAAGTCATTCTTAAAGAAAGGAAACAGACAGGAGATTTGCTGAATGACAAGAGCTGGACCAATGAAATCCAGTTTAAAGTCCAGACTTTAACGGGATCGTCTTGACAAAATGAAACAGCCCACATCGAGAGCTTGTCAAACGAAGTTCAGGTTGTGTTGAAGAATAAAAATGGTCATGTCAAATTCCGACTTATATACTGTTATTCCATTTATGTTCTCTAGTTTTGATGGGTTGCTGCATTTACCTGTTGATTAAAAGTAAAGGTAAGCACAAGACTTCTGCATAGAACAAAAAATTACGTACATCTAAGTGCACTCAGTATTTTCCTCTCAAGCATATTCATGTTCTATTTTTTTTTCTTCATTTGTAGATGTAAGAACATTCCTCCACATTCAAAGGGAAAATATGACCATCATGCTTCTGTTCCCTGCCGCTGTGACCATGCAACATGTTATGGCTGTTCAGTTTGACATGCACTCTTTTCTCCCTGCTTTTAAAAGAAAAAAAAAGGAGAAAAAGGACAAACTCTAGGTGAATGTGAGAGCATTGGTCCAGTGTGTACATGTGTGTGAACACTGCTGTCAGTTTGTGATTCAAACATGTGCAGGCAACACTTCAGCCAGCTGAGCCTGGTCAGACTGAACAAAGCGAGAGGAAATTAGGAGTGAGTTTCTCCACCTGTGATATTTTCCACAAAAAAAATCTCTTTTAGTGAACAATGGCGAACAATCAGTATGGCCCTCTTGATTCAAATAATAACAAATGTAAATCCAAAACCGAATTGAGAACAAAACGTTTCAATGGGAGGTTTGCAGCTGGTTGTTTAGTTGTTCAAAGGAAAGCAGTGATGGAGCCATCACAGCTTGAGCTGATGCCCCGATCGATACACTTTGAAACTAACAGCAAGCTTCGGTTGCAGCTTAATCTAAAGACTCCTTTTTAAGTTTCTTTCCCAAATATACCTAAGATCCATGCTCTCTAACTCTTACACTGCTGCTATAAGTCCTGCCTTACAAACCATTTCAACTGTTACGATTAAAGTTTTATCATAATATATATGCAAAGATCAACACCGACTGGGGGGGTTTCACTCCCCATTAAATTAATATAAGGTGACAAGTTTGAACAACGCACCTGGACAATAGATTTTAACAGATCTTATTAAGAATAAAACAAAAAGTTAAATACAAAATACAATTCAACCAGCTATTAAAAAGCCTACATTCAATGTAAGGATAAATAAAAATGCACATGGCTCAGATGTTATCTACTGAGTACAACCTGTTGGCCAAAAGATTAATACAAAACAAAAACAAAAACAAACACATTGGGAAAAACGCCAGAAAACCAAACTCAGTACACCATAAATGCATCAAACACAGGCTCTGTGTCCATTTGGAACAGCCATCACAAGTCCAGCCGGGTTTACCAGGGACGATGATGGGAACCATAACGGCTGGGAACAGTGCTGACTGACGTCCAAACCAAAACAGCAGACACATCCAAGTAGGGGTGGGAATTGAGAACCGGTTCCAACTCAGAACCGGTTCCAACTCAGAACCGGTTCCAACTCAGAACCGGTTCCAACTGACAAATTCCATTGGAATTGTACGCCTCCAACGTTATCAATTCTTCTTAACGATTCTGTCCTTGCACAATGTTTTTCCTGAAATTTTGCCTCGCGGTGCATTTGCGTCACCGCCTCTGCGACCACTAGGATTTATATTTTTCATTTAACACTCGGATCATGGAGAGAAGAAAACGTTCAAAGGCCTGGTTGCATTTCAGCAAACGGGACGAAA
>JBBDHI010000019.1:11104972-11115553 GCA_037177115.1 Craterocephalus stercusmuscarum
ACAGAATAACAAAAAACAGCATATTCTCTCACGTGGCTGTTTCAGAAATGAGAGACAAGTTGCTGCATTAGCTAGGGTTAAATGACTCTTTGTAAGCTACATCATATTTATATTTCAGTACTTTCTAACAGGTGATGTTTCACATATTGCTTTGCTATATCCAGGGGTTTTTATTCTCTTTTTTTCTTTGAGCCAGGCAGTGAACACGATCATTCTCATGCAGTATACTGACAATGAACGAGCAACAAAACTTTAGTTATTTTACTTTTTTGTTCTTCTTAAGCTTCACAGGTTACAAAAGTATAAACCATCAGTTTCTTGCCCAGTATCCACTGCGATCCTTTAAGGAAATAATTTGGCTACATGCTGGAAAATGTTTCTTATTCTTTCAGATATCCCAGAATCAAAGAAGGTGGCTTCGGCTAACTTCAAACCTGCTCATGCAAAATAAATCTGAGTGTCCTGATCTTCTCTTCCCTTCTTAGAAGCCCTGAGGGAAGTATTTAGGGCATTGAAGATGATAAAGATCATTTTTATGATTTGGGGGTAGAAGTAGATCAACTTTTTGAATAAGTTTGGTATAAAAGTGTCCCAGAAACACAAACACTGAGCAAGCAAGCAATAAACAAAGATACTGTGAAAACTAGTTAAAAGCTTGTTAGGGTGTTGAACATTTCATGTTTGGACCTTCAACAAAACTGTGACATAAAATTCCAGATGAGTATAACACATAACCAAACAGTTTGAGATGGACCTTGTAACCTAAAGAGCAATAAATCAATGAAGACATTAGAGCCACGTTATGGAGTCTCAAAACCTTGAGTGTGCATGAAACTTTTGTTGGCATCATTTCTATGTCACTATTTTCCATTACACCATCCAGCTGATGACAGTGAGTATGCCCTCAGACCTGCAGCAATTTCACACATCCGTCACCACAAGAAGAAGCCCAGTAAAAGAATCAACAAATAATTTTTGTTTATTTATGCATCTCGTACAAAATAATCTCATTTAGTTGTGCACTTCTATCATCAACCATGATCTTAAGTGCATATAGCGTTTATTATTACATGAGCAGGTTTATATAAAAAAAAAAGGGTATTACATGATTAAGTATTGAGACTGTAGCCTGCAGGCACTGCTTTTTGCTGGGTTGAAATGAACAGTTAGAAGTACTCAATGGGGTCCTCGTGGGCCTTTGAATGCTGCATAGAGCTCAGCTCCAGCTCTCCTCCATGACATGGAAGTTTTCTAAAAACACGGAGATGAACATGATCGTCTCCTCCTACATGGACCTGGAAGCAAGAACAACAGAGGTTAGATATGGTCATTACTAGCATGCAAAGATACATGGCTGCAGAAACATCAAAGTGTCCTGTGTAAAATGCTTTTCCTCTAACACTACCAAAATTCCTACAACTTTTTGGTGTCATTTCAGGGATAAATATACAGTCGTGGTAAATAATTATTCATTTCAGGACAAAATTGGATTCTCATCCCACGATTATTAATTGTGTCCCTAGTGAAAATAAAAATCAATGTCCACACAACTATTTTACACCATTTTTAATTTGTGCATAAGAAAAAGAATAAATTTGATTGAAAATGTAAATTTTGTATCGATGCTTCTACAACAGAAACATAAATAGCTAATGAAGCAAGATGTGCCTCAAAGTATTTATCATGACTCTCTGAATACGCCTGCTCAGATTATTGTTGTAGCCGTGTCAGAACGGGTTCTGAGCCAGTAGTTAACTTAGAACCAGTGTGTTATGTTTCATCCAGTAATACAATGGCTCCCAGTCCCAACCCAGAAACACTGGTGCTAATGTAGCCATTAAAAACTGGTGGTCATCAAACCAGGGACCACCAGAACAGCACAGGAAACAGGAAGGGGAGGTCGGCTATCGATGGTAGAACTTTTAAAAGAAATCAACATCATTGCAGTTCTTTTAAACTTCTAATCTTATTATAAAATTAAAATCTGACAACCATGTACATTATAATTGCATAGTTTAGCTGTATCACTTCGATTTTCCTGCAACGTTTTAGCTGCTTCATTACCTTAATGAAGAAGTTTGTCCCGGCCACAACCTGCGTCTTGAAGCTCTTTGCGTTGAAAACATCATAGGTCTTCCCTGCTTTCTGCTCGGCATGAGGCTTCATCTGAGGACCATTGGGTACATAACGATATGAAACACGGACCCCAGACTGTGTGCATTTGTAGAACTGAAATAAAATATATCTCCATTTCTACTTACAGTATTACAAATCTGCTGAACTTCGTCATCGGCTTCCTTTGCCTCGGAGGTCCCTCCACACATCTGCATCTTGAAAGCTTTTTAAAAAGTTACTATTGTTGATTAAAACGGAAAATTAGTGAAACCAGCTCAGTTTGTTTTTGAAGACGCTGTGAGTCAGTAAAGCGTGTGTCGTTTGGGAGTGTACCATCGATGTAGGGGGTATTGTTTTTTATTGACTTTATCCTATAAATAGTAAGAACACAATAAACACTATATGTAAATTGTTGTTAAATATAATTTTTCATATTATAATGTTAATAAATTTTAGACCACTACAAAAAGCCTGAGATTAAAATATTTTTCAATGATTCGCATGTTTGCCCTGGTTGCAGCCACGTGGATTAGTCCGAGGCGTGGCTGTGGTTTAGTGGATGACAGCTGAGTAATGTGTTGGTGTTAAGCACAAAGCTGGGAAGTCACAACGGTAAGTTGATGGAAAGTGAGTCATGAATGGGCGTTATGCTCAGCTCCATTACTTCTCGGACTTCAGTCAGCACCCCTGTTTCCTGTCTTTCATTACTGGACACGCTGATTAATCCTGTCTTACCTCAGATCCAAACAGTGTCCAAACACACCTGGATTAATCAGTTCACCCAGTAATGAAAGACAGGAAACAAAGGTGTTGGTTGAAGTTCAGGAAGTAATGGAGGTGGGTATAAAGCCCATTAGGTAAACATCATGAGATCCCAGTTCCCCTTTTTTCCAACCCTTTTTATTTCTCTCAAATCATCATTCGCAGCTCAAACGATACAGGTGACAATACTGATCTTCTTTTGTATAGATTTGCCATTTTACTGCAATTGATTTCTAATCATCTAAAATCAGAATGATATGTAATAGTTCACATGAATCAATTGAGAAACCCGAGGAAAAAGTTAATAATCTCTTTTTCATACAATTTAAAGACAATTGCCCCTATTTACCAATATAGGAAGTAATTTGTTTAAATCTGGCTTTCTATCTAATACAGGGGTATGCAACTCGCGGCCCCAGAGCCATAAGTGGCTGTTTGGACTTTGCAATGGCTCTTATAACACAGGCTTTAAATGATTAAGAACCCACATCATATATATATATGTTGTTGTAAACCACAACACTCAGAGCTGAAAAATTTATTTTCCAGTTATTGAACTTAAAATGGGAAAGTTAAACCACAGCTTTAAGTATTTTCCAACACACCCAAAGGAGTCCTAAGGGAGTAAAGGTCTGGACTCTGTCATGATCAATCCAAGTGTGAAAATGAGGTCTCATGCTTTCTGGAGCATTCTGTTGCAATTTGAGTCCAATGAATCCTGATATGATTATCTTGCAACGTGCCTGTTTCATAAGGGGAGAAAAAATAATCAATCAATGGAAAAATCTCAGTCGTTCAGTAATTCAAGTAGCGGCCTGACTGTATTAGTCATTAATATAAAGTGACCTTATAAACATGGTAAATAAATTTGTACGTGTCCAACAAAACCACAAAAATGGTACATCAGGCAAGAAATCAAGAGTGCATCACTTCATTCTGTGTTGATTTAGTTTCACTTAGAGCTAAATCCTCTCTTCTGACCACGTTTCTTCCTCAAGATTAAGGTTCACATCGAGGTTTGAATCATGCCTTGGACAGTTCTTAACCCAGTCTTACTTTCAGCAATTTCATGGTTATGCCATTTGCCTGCTGAACAATAATTTGATCCTTTAGAAACAGAATAACTTATTTCCAAAAACATTGTCTTTTAAAGAAATGAAAGACAAGTTGCTGTATCAGCTAGGGTTAAATGACTCTTTGTAAGCTACATCATAATTATTCAGTACTTTTTAATTGGTGGCGTTTGACATACTGCTTGGCTATATCCATTTTCATATGCAGATGATCATTTTCATCCAGTGCAGACAGTGAACAAGAAACAAAACTATATTTTACATTTTTGTTCTTCTTAAGCTTCACAGGTTACAAAAGTATAAACCATCAGTTTCTTGCCCAGTTTCCACTGCGATCCTTTGAGGAAATAATTTGGCTACACGCTAGAAGATGTTTCTTACTCTTTCAGATATCCCAGAATCAAAGAAGGTGGCTTCGACTAACTTCAAACCTGCTCATGCAAAATAAATGTGTGTCCTGCTCTTCTCTTCCCTTCTTAGAAGCCCTAAGGGAAGTTTTTAGGGCATTGCAGATGATAAAGATCATTTTTATGATTTGGGGGTAAAAGTAGATCAAGTTTTTGAATAACTTTGGTATAAAAGTGTCCCAGAAAGACAAACAGTGAGCAAGCAAGCAAGAAAGATAGATACACTGAAAACTAGTTAAAAGCTTGGTAGGGTGTTGAACATTTGATGTTTGGACCTTCAACAAAACTGTGACATTGAAATGAGTTGAACATGTGAAATTCCAAATGAGTTTGCAGATGAGTATAACACATAACCAAATAGTTTGAGATGGACCTTGTAACCTAAAGAGCAATAAATCAATGAAGACATTAGAGCCACATCAGTAGCTGCCACATTATGGATTCTCAAAATCTTAAGAGTATGCACAAAACATTTGTTTGCATCATTCTATGTCTCTATTTTTCCATCACACCATCCAGTTGATGACAGTGAGTATGCAGTCAAGCCTGCAGCAATTTCACACATCCTTCTCGATGACAAGAAGCAGCCCAGTAAAAGAATCAGAACAAATGTTTTTTTTTTTTTTATTTCTGCATCTTGTACAAAATAATCTCATTTAGTTGTGCACTTCTATCATCAACCATGATTTTTGGTGCATATAGCGTTTATTATTACATGAGCAGTTTTATATAAAGAAAAAGAGTGTTAAATGATTAAGACAGAGATTGAGACTGTAGCCTGTAGGCACTGCTTTTTGCTGGGTTGAAATGAACAGTTAGAAGTACTCAATGGGGTCCTCGTGGGCCTTTGAATGCTGCATAGAGCTCAGCTCCAGCTCTCCTCCATGACATGGAAGTTTTCTAAAAACACGGAGATGAACATGATCGTCTCCTCCTACATGGACCTGGAAGCAAGAACAACAGAGGTTAGATATGGTCATTACTAGCATGCAAAGATACATGGCGGCAGAAACATCAAAGTATCCTACGTAAAATGCTTTTCCTCTAACACTACCAAAATTGCTACAACTGTTTGGTGTCATTTCAGGGATAAATATGCAGTCATGGTCAATAATTATTCATTCAGGACAAAATTGGATTCTCATCCCACGATTATTACATTTGTGTACCTAGTGAAATAAAAATGCATTTCCAAACAACTATTTATAATATTTTTAATTCGTGCATAAGAAAAAGACTAAATTTGATCGAAAATATAAATTTGATATCAATGCTTCTACAACAGAAACATAAATAGCTAATGAAGCAAGATGTGCCTTAAGGTATTTCTCATGACTCTCTGAATACGCCTGGTCAGATTATTGTTGTAGCCGTGTCAGAACGAGTTCTGAGCCAGTGCCTAACATGGCTCCCAGCCCAGAAATACTGCTGATGTAGCCACAACGTTTTTGCAGAATCACAACAAAGAACCGACTGTAACTATGAGCGGTGGCGTGATCGAGAACAACCAGATCAACTAAAATGCTGGTATTGAAAGTCTTTGTTCTGATTTGCAGTGGCAGTTCTCTAAATGCTACACCTTAAACTCGGCAGTGGACCCCCTGATGGCAGAATAAAGACTGATGCATCCAGCTGCCATCTAGGATGGTTCAGGTGGGAGTTTCAGTGCAGGAAGACACTCATTAAAATCTGGTGGTCCTCAAATCAGGGACCACCAGAACAGCACAGGAAACAAGGAGCTTTTAAAAAAGAAATCCACATCATTGCAGTTCTTTTAAACTTCTAATCTTATTATAAAGTTGAAATCTGACAACAATGTACATTTTAATGGCATAATTTAGCTGCATTACTTTAATTTTCCTGCAACGTTTTAGCTGCTTCTGTACTGATCTTTACCTTAATGAAGAAGTTTGTCCCGGCCACAACCTGCGTCTTGAAGCTCTTTGCGGTGAAAACATCATAGGTCTTCCCTGCTTTCTGCTCTGCATGAGGCTTCATCTGAGGACCAATGAGGAGACAACAATATGAAACTCGGACCCCAGACTGTGCGTGTTTAGTACTGAAATAAAAACATATCTCCATTTCTACTTACAGCATCACAAATCTGCTGAACTTCTGCATCGGCTTCCTTTGCATCGGATGTCCCGCCACACTTCGGCATCACGGCAGCTTTTTAAAAAGTTACTATTGTTGATTAAAAACAGCTGATAAATGAGTGAAACTGCCTCAGTTTGTTCCTGGTTAGACGCTATGAGTCAGTCAATCATGTGAGTCTGCGTCTGGGACTGTACCATCGATGTAGGGGGTGCTTTAAATTAACTTTATCCAAAAAGGAGTCAGAACACAAGAAACGCTATTTATATGTACATTATTGTTGAATATCCTGTTGATATTATAATTTTGACATTTTAGACCACTACAAAAACCTGAGCTTAAAATATTTTTCAGCGATTCACATTTTCGCAGCCACGTATTTTAGTCCGAGGCGTGGCTGTGGTTTGGTGTATCACGGCTGACTTCGGTTATCGCGCAACCCGACTGGGAGTGAGGGATTTTGTTTCTGGAATTTTGCATTCCGGTTAGAAACCATGTCCAAATTCCGGCAGACCATATGACCATAAAACATCGCGGGAGCCCTCCGACTGCAGTCGGTGGTCCAATCCCAAACACACACAGTACCCCTTGCAAATAAAGTCACACTTGCAACTGGAAAAGGTGTGGACTGGGCAGGAACGGGGCGCCCTCTTCTTTTCACCGGAAAATGGCAACACAGAGATGCCTGTGTAGCGTTGTGTTCCGGCCATCGTTTTCCCCCACTGTCCCCGAAACATCATACATTCAGCAGCCAATCATTTAAAATTGTTTAAAGTAACGAAAGCATTAACTTGATTGCCTGCATTCGTATAAAGATAAAAGACCAATCTGATGTGTACATGAAGACAGAGTTAAACAGACATTCATAACTTCTAAGTTAGTCAGTTTTTTCTCCCAGCCTACATCATTTACCTGCTCAAACACAGTAGCTGGTGCAACAACGTCTAATGAGGAGCATCAAATTCTTTTCATTTTGTTTTAATACAGGTACCTAAAGTCATTGGTGTCTTGCCTCTGTGTAGGAGGGCCACATAAAAGCCCCCAGAGTTTGTCGTCTATTTGACCGCACATTATGGGGCTGTTACTTCTTGTTTATTTGACAGCTTTAATTATTTAGTAATGGTCAAGAAGGACAGATAAGATGCAGATAAATGTCAGGTTCATCCAGTCCCATCTCCCCCTGATGTCCTCATGCTGGCGTGTCCTTGACAAAGAGATTGGTGGAGCGATGATGTCCTTTGTTTTAAGACCCAACTTCCTTGGAAGACATAAAACATTCATTTTTCACCACGTCAAAACAGACTGTCTTTTTTTAAGAGGCTGGTGACTGCGGTGGAAAACAAAACAAGCTGGACACAATGAGGACATCTGCTGGACAAGCATAACAAATCCAGGATCAAAGAGAAAGTCAGCCATGACAGACATCCTAATCCTAACTGTGAAACAGAATAAAACATCATCACTTGCCACCTGACCTAGATCTACAACAATGTGTGTAAGCTTTTGTGTCTTAAAGCCAGTAAAGAAGTGCATGGAAAGACTCGAAGCAAAATGGAACAATTGATTCTTTGGATTTACATTAGAAATCAGTTTGTCTTAATTTAAGAGGAAATCAAATGTAAATTAATGAAGGATCAGAAATTTAAGTGAATAATGACATGTATGAGATGTGCAAACACTTTAACCAATAATAAAATGTGCGACACATCACGCTAGCACAGACATTTTGAGCTGTAATGTTAGCAAAGTCAAATCACTGATGAAGCAGCCAGGAAACACTCATCAGTGTATTAATCATTCTTCTTCTCTCCCTTTAAAATGTGTTAATGTGTTAATATTAATCCGCACAACAAACTAAAACGCAACCCAAGTAAGCTTTTCACAATTGTGGTCTTACAATAAACTGTGTCATAACAGGCTATGAATGTGGGTATTGCAGTTGTTAGTAACAAAGCTGCAAGCTGCAGCAGCAGAAATATGTAGATGAAGAACTTGTGGGTCAATGATAAGATGCCTTAACAAGCGGCAATGACTGTGTTCAGCCTCGATAACAAGGCAGCGCCGAGTGTATTCACCCAGCACTATGCCATCAAAAGGAGCAAAACCTTCCCTGAAGGACCTTGTGTGGAGCTGCATTCAATATTCATCAGCCTGGTGGTCACTGGAGGGCAATTTTCTCTGACCGTTGCGATTCTGGAGACACAGAGATAAATGCATGTAATGGTAGCGAGACAAGGAGGATCAACAAAGAATGTCCACTAATGGAGGAGAAAAGTCGTGTTACAACCACACAAGAGGCTCTCCTCCGTCACGCTGCTCAGAGACGGACAATACGTCCAATGCAGCAAACATAGAGTTAGTGGATATCTATAAAGTTTAGAAGAGCTATATAGCCGGAATGATATATGTGTATGAGGTGATAGCCGTATCTAAAGCTGGGAAGGGCGAAATCACTGATGTCTGTAGGCTTTCCTAAATGGGAAAATAATTTGGAAGATTTGCAGAGAAGCTGTTCTAGCCTTGGGCAGGTTCAACTTGTTTGTTGCTTGACTTCAGTCCAAGATGAGAGCTGTTAAAATTCCCTTTCTCACTGAAGCTGTGGATTCTCAAAATGGCTTTAAGCATCAAAACAGACCTCCAAAGGCACATGGCTCACATTACAGACCGCTATAAAATAAGAAATATACTGCATATACTTCTGTTTGTACTACTTCTCTCTCTTCTAGCCTCAATGCCTGCAATCAGTTTTATTTCCCCTTTTTGATCCAGAGTATTCACAAGATCATAGCTATATTACGTTACTGTATCGGAACATGTGAATTAATCTGCTTGTTTACTGAGTGTGGAAAGAATAAATAAATGTTCATTATTCTTACATTTTGTATTTTAAAGTGATTGGAGCAATTTGGAAACAACCGAATCAATAAACAGTTTTTCAAACGGACTGATTTAGGTTTTACATAATGAAACAGCAAGTCATTGGTTACATGATATGTCTACTGAGGCCAGAACAGGGAACTGATGCTGCAGCGCTGAAAAATAAGAGCTAGCACTAATTCAGACGAGAATAGACTGCAGGTGATTGGTGCAAGGCTCAGCAGCCAAGTTTGTGCTGTCAGAGGTGGATGTCATTTATTCCAGAGCTCTGAGCATTTGTCTTCAGCCTGTGAAAACTGTTCTAGTTCAGGAAAGCTGCAGCTGTATAGAGAATGAATTCATGCAGTATATATGACAGGATGTTTTCTCTCACAGCAGAGTAGCAGGGTAAGGGAAAGAAGCAGGTTGGAAGCACATCAGGAATCACAGGAGATGAGAAGACAGGAACAAGGCACAAAAAAGATTCAAGTGGTTCCAAAACTATTTTTTTTTTCGAGGTCACGTTCATGCAAATATGTAAAAGCCACCATTGTGCTTAAACCACGCTCGGTTTTATGCTTTCTGAAAGGAGATTATTATCATAAATACTCTATTCAATGTTGCAAAAGCAAAATGGCTCTGAATATTCAAACCTCAGGGACCCTCTTTGGCCTTTGTGGAACACCAAGTTGGGAATTACTGAATGCTCTGTGAATACTGAATGACAAATGTTACCCGTTTTGCTGAAAAAGTGAAAGTCTAAGTAACCTTTTGAAAAGTGTAAAATGTGAGTAGTAATGTAGCACAACTGTTTGAGAGGGGTGCACAATGGGAAATAAAGTCCCAGTTTTTGTTTCTGTGAGTGTTGTTCCCTTAAAGTTCTCTATTCATTTCTGGAGACCATCAAATAAACCACCAATATGTTACAGTTTAATAACTATCTAAGAAAAGAGCAAAAATCATAAAAAATGCTTTAATAAGAACTCAGTATTTTGACACTGTACCGGAGTTCTGCAACAGGTTCCTGATGGGTAACCTGCAAAAATTTCTAAATTTCAAGGTCCGGCATGTAGGGTAAACATATTGATTTCTTTTTTCACATAAGCATTTTATTAAACAGACGCCAGTGTTCATTTATTGATGGGCAGTACTTACATGTTTTCATGTCAATACAATAACTTTCGCTAGCCTAATGGTATTTTATTAACGATACTGATACCGATACTATTTGGCCCGTAAGATTTGAAAATTAAATAATTTTTTTTATTATTATT
>JBBDHI010000019.1:11179328-11190588 GCA_037177115.1 Craterocephalus stercusmuscarum
TATATTTTTGTTAAAATTATAAAAATGAAATAAGAAATAATAAAAACATTTTTTTACTTATTTGAAAAAAATGTGATATAAAAAATCCAGATATTCAATTTTTTTAACCAAAAAAAATTTAATTGTGATCTAAAAACACCCAAATATTATAATTTTAACAAAAATATATAAAATTCCAATATTCAATTTTATGATTCAATTTTCCCACCCATAGTTATAAGCCTTACACAGGTATTAATCCAGCTATAGTCGATAGACCACGTCAGTGAAAACATTTCAAAAGTGGTGCATCCTTCAAGTTTTTATTTAACTGGTAATTTTGCTTGTCTTGAAAGTTCTTTTGTAATTTTTTTCGTAGTCATTGAACCATGTTTTTTCATTTTTAAGTGGCTTGTGTATCTATTTGCTGCTTTTCTTTGTGGTTGTTTGACTCCAACACGACATGTTCATTAAGACTCTTCAAGCCAGTCTCCTGAGAAACCGTTCATGGCAGTGACTTCTCCAACACATTGTCACGTCAAAGATTTAAGCTTCCAGGACAGTTCATACACCCACCCATCCAGCCCCCGAAGTGACAAATACCAGCACCATCTCATGTCTGTGGATACTCAGCCCTAACAACACAATCCTTCAGATAAACCCCTTCACTGGCCATCATTTCCTCTTCGATGACACCCACTACATCTCACACCACTGGTTTTATGAGCTGTTGTCATGTAGCCATGCTGTTTGGAGGCAGCAGCTGAGCTCGTTCTTTTTTCACGTTGTGCAATGACGACGGCAGATAACCATCCAGCTGCCATGTGGAATTTAAGAGAGATGTGATACTCAGCTCCAACACCGGGCTCGTCAAAGAAGAGAGGGAGAAAAAATAAAAACGGAAACTGTGTTTATCCAGTCTGAACAGCACTCTTCATCTTTATAACTGGCAGAAATATAGAGTGAAGGACACCTGCTAACTTTGTCATTTGGGGGTCTTTTATGTAAAATGTGCTTAGTGTCACCTGATGCAGCAGATAAAGAGGCATGCACAATGAGCACGAGCATTTCCACCAGCGTTATTGACACATCATTTCAAGCTCTGCTTGTTTGTGCAATAAACGTTTGAATGCATAGAGCAAAAATAAAAACAACAAAATAAAAACAAATCACCGATTCCTCTAAACTTTAAATCAAAACCGTTGTCATAAAATGTCTAATCTCTGTATTTGATTTTTTGTGCTTCACTGCAGGTTTACAGCTGCAATCAATGCTTTTACATTTTAACAACTCCACAGTTTTAGAGTTTAATGTCTGCGCTTACCGCTTTGATTTTACGGCCCATAACTTTGAAAACAACGCTGCTAAACAAGCCTTCAAATCTTAGACAGGGAACAACAGTGTTGTTTTTTATTGCCAGATTAAGGATCTAATATGAAACACGGGTGTTTCCTCAGTGGTTCAAACCACTGTATGCTCATTGTTTAAACAGCTTTGCCAAATGGAGGTGAGCAAAGATTCAAGGTTAACTGCTCAGGGAGGGTTTGGAAGAATCTCTGCTTTTCAACATCTCCTTTTTCTTTTGAGAACAATGAGGAACTGAACAAGCTTCCCTGATTCTTCCCAAATATGGATTTATCTATATTCTTTCCTTGTTGGGTAAAAAGCTGGATTTTAACAGACATGGCTTGTCAATATTAATCAGACTGGGACTCCTTATGTGGACCACTGTATCTGCCTGGAACTGATTATGCTGATACGACTGTCTTATAACAGCGTCTACAATGACATGCAAAATGTTGGCTCAAAGGAGAATATTTTTGTGGCTGTAGAGTTTCATGAATAAAAGATTGACTAATTCCCACCAGAGGAAAAACTAAAGGGAACAGATTTCTTTAAGGCAACACAACATAAGTTTCCAGCCTTAAACCTCCACGCTTCGGACCGTCTCATGATACATTGGCATTCATTATGCAGATTGCTAATTTGACCCTTCCTAAACAAGCCAGTATCTTTTCCACGACCACGGTGTCTTTCAACGTGATTGTTTAAGAAATGACAGGTTATTTATTGCATCAGTTTAGGTTAAATAACTTGTTACCAGCTAAAAGATAACCATCCTCTTTTCACCTTCAGCTTTTGCTGGTCATGTATTTGGATCTCTTAAATCTAAATGGTAAATGTTCCCATGCCACTGCCATAATAATAATCCTGATTTTTATCCCTGTGCTTGAAACTGTGCAGGTTTTTATCCGTTCCCTTTCAGACTAAATGTCACTTTGATTATATAATATAGTTTTCCTTCAACTAAAGGAGTCTACATGCAGCACACGCAACATACTTGTTTAATGTTCATTTCCGAGTGTCTGATGCTACATTTCACGGTAAGATGCTGGAAAGAATTCCTCCTAATGACTCCACTGGGAATGTCACATCCATAGAGGCTGCGAGGTCTATAAAATCTGTCTAAATGCCTTTTGCAGTCAAAACGGCTTTTGATTTACCTTTCCAGCAATCCTCGTAGCAATTCCAAAAGTTTTCTCAAAACACTTTCAAATCTTCTTAAGGTGCTCTTCTGCTTTTTTTGGCATCAGCTGTTCTTAGCAGCAGCTTAGAGAAGCCCAAGTCAAAATTAACTAATCTTGCTAAAATGTCATCTTCTGATAATTCAATGTTCACACTAATCCATATCTTGGTGAAGCATGCAGCTGTTATGTTTGATCATGTGATGACATGAAGAAAACCATCATGGCTTGTCACTTTAAAGAAAGGGGTGATTCCACAAAAGCAATCTATAAGTGGTAAATGGACTGTACATAGTGCTTGTCCCACTTAGTCATGTTTTCCTATTCAGCACTTCTATTATTACGTACTAAGTGCTTTCTGCTATCACTCACAAAGAGGGTTTTTAAGAAACCGGGCTTGTCTGGAGATAGAGACAGGTTTGTACTCAGGTAAATGGTTAGAAGATTAAAATTGCTTCTTTAGGACCATGCATTCGTTTTCTATACTGCTTAATCCAATGTAAGGTCAATGGGGGGCAGGAACCCATCCCCTATAACTACCAATTCCAGGATACAGGTTAACATCCAATCGCAGGGCCAACACAGACAAACACAACCATTCACACACGCTCTCACTACTAGAGAGAATTTGCATGTCTCTGGACTCTGGGTGGAAGCTGGAGGACCCAGAGAGAACCCACGCACACGCAGGGAACCGTGCAGAAAGTCCGCAGGTAGAACCTCTCGCCGGCGAAGGCTTGCTGTCAGGCTGCGGTGCTAACCACCACTCCCCTGTGCCTTGTTTAGAACCATCTTTAGAAAAGCTAGATTGTAAAATATCTTAAATCAATAAACGATGTATGAAGGCTCCTTGCAGAAGCAAGTAAGCATTTTTTCACTGTTGCAAAAGCCAACGAGTGCACTCTGTGCACTTTTTGTCCCTAATCTTGGAGACTGGGATCTGCAATGTAGAGAGATCTGTGCGCAGAGACACAGCTGATCATTTTGCTCTCAGGCGGCTCTGTATTCAAAACAGACATGGTTCTGTCATGGAAATCCCTGGATGGGTTCAGCACAACTTTCTGAAATTTCTATCTGTGAATGCAGTTTGCTTCTTCATCTCAATACAACATAGGGTACAGTTTTAAACCCCCTATGATGCAACAACGCCCTACATGCTGCCGTCTTCTCTGGGCTAAAGCTTTTAGAAGACGGACGGAGTCAAGCTGGAAAACCGTTCTGTGATCAGATGACTTGAAAATAGAAATTCCTTTGAGAAATCATGGACTCAATATTCTCCAGACTACAGAGGACAGGGAGCATCTGGCTTGCTACCAGCGTTCGGTTTGAAAGCCTGGGTTTGATGTTATGAGGGTGCATTAGTGTCAATGGAAACAGCAGCTTGCAGATCTGGGAGGGATCCATCTTTGCTGAGAGGTATATACAGGTGACATGCTCCCTTCCAGGTGACCTCTTGATTTCAATTTTTAGTTAGATTTTACGCAAATGGAACTGTTGAGTATTTACTAACCTGCTGAGCTGCAATGGGACTGCAAATGAAAATGAGCTGGTTGCTAAATCTGATCTGGGACCAAATCAACCCTCATGCTGTTCCACATGTGAGCAAATATTCACCATGTGCAACTCAAAGGTATTGTCTCAACATTACACAGGCTGTGTGTATCTGGGGGAAAAGACTGAACTCCAGTTTATCAACCACATGAGAAATAAACTCAGATGTGAGCTAATAAATATTTATAACTCACATTTATTATTTCTGAGGGCCATAAACTGCACAACTGGCTGGAGTTACACTTGTTTAACTGAACTAAAACCAGTTCATATTTACTAAGTCTGGATAAGCTTCAAAGACTTGGCTTCTAGTATTTGTTATGGACATTAAATAAAAAAAAGGGCACAAAACTGTCACAAAAAACTGCTGTTCTGGAAATACCTCAGAATAAAACATCTCCTGCAGTTTTCCAGGGAAATGAGGGCAACAGTCAATCACTTGTTTTTCTATGTTTTACCAGCTAATCTGGGGGATTGCATTTACAACCTTCCTGTGATACTTTCAGCCTGCTGCAGAGGAGGCCTTAAAATAAACATCGTCCAGAGGTCACTCTGGCTTTCGCTCCTATCTCCCAACACGCTAATAAAGTTCCATCTTTTTATTTTTTTTAATCCATTTTTATGCTTTAGTTTTTTCAGTAAGCACAGCGCCCACCTACTGACGACAGTAAATCCTCCAACCTACTTTTTCACAATACCGGTAGCAGTTAAGGTAACCCGAAGTGTGAAAAAAAATGGGTAAAAAAATCATTGACGTTTCATAAATCTGACACACTCTGCTCTCCCTCAGTCTGTCCCCTGCCCCCCTCCCAGACATCTGCACGGTCTGGCAGTCAATTATATCTCCTCGTCTTCAAAAAGAGCCTTGTTCCATCCCTGCATTGGAGGCAGCAGAGACCCATATCTGTATCTCATCTTTATCCTCTCTCAGCAGCACGAGGGTGAAGCTGTCATCTCAGAACTGTTAACTAAGGAGCAGTGTGGATTTTTTTTCCAACCTGGTACACAAGCCCACCGTCCACGCTGGTTAGTAAGACTGACACACAGTCAGGAAGCATGTGGATAATAGTAATCAATCATTTTCTCAAAAAGTATTCAGGAAATCGTATTTCATAAAGCATCATTTTATGCAAAACAGGCAGTATTTTGTATAAAAGCAGTTCTGATTTAGGAAACACTTTTAACTGATTTCAGGTTTGTGCTGCTGTCGATGAGAAGTCAGTCACTGTCAGAAATCCATCAAACGCCCATCCTCGAAGTTTCTCCTTCATGCAGATTACTTCAGAGCCATTTCCCACCTCTTCTCACCTCCCCGTCTGTCTAACCTTGACATCACCTCCTGGCTATCTGCTCAGAAAACACAGAAACTTAAAGGGCTAGCTCCTCTTCCACAAACACCAGACACATCTCCCCCTTTCATCATCCCCTTGCCTGCAGAGTTGTGGCTTTAACCACACACAGACAGTCACTCCAAAGGTCTCTGTGGAATTACTTTTCATCCTGCTGTTCAGACTTTGCAGAGCAAAACATTGCCCATGACTGCCTCTGGCCGTTTCATCCCAGTTAAGAGGTGCCCTGTTATCTCTGACTCTTCCAAATTATGCTTTTCTTTCAGCCTGCCAGCCTCCGTCCCCGAGCACCCGCCTCTTGAGCTGGTCCAGTTTATCGCTGGACAGAGCTTCTCTCAGTGCGTCGAAGAAGCTTTGATAGTGGCTGATGTTGTGGATCATGAGCAGGACTCCAGCCAGCAGCTCATTGGTCACCAGCAGGTGGTGCAGGTACGCCCTCTGGTGGTTCTTACAGCAGTAGCAGCCACACCCCTCCACGAGGGACCTGAAGTCATCCTTATACCTGGGCAAAAGTTCAACCAAAGTTTAAGCCAAGCCGAGATTAAGAGCAGCTGCTGTAAATGTAAATCAAACACATGAAAGCAGAGACTCTGCGAGCATGGCTGCCTCTGCGACCCTGCGGGGTCTTACAGTGGCTACAAACCTTTTGTCTTTGAGATTCATTTCAAAGCGTGTCATCTGTGTTTGATCGGAACAATTGAGTTCGCCGTTCTGTTGTGGCTCCCCTGCTGTGTCCTTCTCTTCATTCAGCTCCAGCACTGCCAAAACACACACATGCCCACCAGTGATCCCAGCAGAAACCATTCACAGCATCATCTCCCCTTTGATAAAGAACAAGCGACTGCATATACAATCAGCGGTAAAAATCAAACGCCTTCGCTCTTCCCAATATTATAATATAAAAATATTTATTGGACATGCTCCGAATGCTCAAATCTGGGGTAGATAACAGGATGAGTTCATTTAGAGTCATTTATTGAGAATGGAGATGAGAGAGAAGAGCTGTTTTTAGCAAGAGGGGAGTTATTTACAGTAGGCGCACTTCTCAGCTGCAGACATGTGATAAGAGGGATGTGAAGAGATGAAAAAAGGCACAAAGGAGGGGGCGTAAAAACAGAGGAATGCAGTCTGTAGTAATGCATGTGATTACAGAGAGATATAAGGCAACAGAGAAGTTAAATGGGTTTAATGGAGGCTGAAAAAGGTGAAACACTGAGCAGCTAACTATGAACTAGGAAAAAGAAAACAGTGGCTGTGTATGCAACCTGAGGTTGGGGAGTTGATAAGCATGAGAATGAAGCAGCAAAATGAGGCTTGACTAAAGATAATAAAAAGTAAAGGAGGGAAACATTTCTTGTGCTGAAGATAAGTTCTGTATTACAAAAGCAAACAGCAGATATTGAAGCAGAGAGGACAGAGAGACTGAAGGCTGAAAGCTGCACAGGCTCTGAAACAGATGAAAACCATCATTTTATGCCTTTCAGACTCTTTCTCCACGGTGAAGAGCTGAGGCTGGGCTATCTTCATGCCGTTTATTTGTCTTTTTTTGTCTATCAGCAAGATAACAGAAAAACTACTGAGCTAAAGTTAATGGAAGTGGGGAAATATGAATGAAGAAAGAACCCATTAAATGCTGGAACAGATCCAGGTTGCTTTCTTTGTGATCAGAAGATAAGACATTGGCCCTGGTGCGAGGCTGATCTTTAAGTGCCCTGCAGTGAATCAGTGGCACAGACCCTTTTCATAACAGCAGCAAACAGCATGCACACACTGTGGATCTTTCACGAACATAAAACCAGCTGGGTCGCCACCAGAAGAAACTGGGATGGGCTTAACAAGGGCAAACTGTAGCAAATCAGATCTATGAAGTCCTCTAAGGACAGCCAATCAGCTACAGGCTTTGCATTTGGGCCACAAACATGCATCAGGTGATGCATGATGGATTTTCTCAAGACAGTAATCTACATCTTGTGAAAATCCACGTGCCTGGAAAGGGAAGATTCATAACTATGGGAAAATGTTGCAATTCACCAACATTTCTTGATGCCCAAACAAAGACGAACTGTTAGAAACGTAGCAGGTATTCATGTCACACGTATAGACACCAAAAGTGGCGTTTACATGTGTGTTGCTTCTAATTAACACATACTGCATAAAGGAAAGCAGAGGAGCAGAGCTGGTGCTAATCAAGGCAGCTGCTAAATATTCAAACAGAAACTTGGCTTGTGCGATCTGATTGATTCGACGTAGCCAAAGGGAAATGAGTTGTACGTAGTCAAAGCTAATCTTTTCATATTTGTGCCCTAGTTTCACTACAGCATTTCCGAGAGGCTGGAAATTCATTTCTAAACAACTTAGAATTCAACGTTGCTTCTTCACACTTCCTCAGTTCTCCAAAAATACACTTTGAAAGTTCGGAGCAAATCTGTACAATCACAGAATATGCTCAATTCTAGTCAATTTTACTCCATTATGGATCGTTTATCTATCCAGTGTGATGTGACCGAGACCACTTGAATGGGGATTTGGATTAAGTAATATATATATGATATGGTTAAATAACGACTCATAAGTGTCCACTGGGGGATAGTGAAAATGGGATAGCGACTGAGGAACACAAGCAGAGGGCAAAAATGGACTAAGAGGTGAATTAGTATATGGTCCAACATGTCAAAAAGGACCTTAACCAGAGAGTAAGGGTGCCAGCACCCCTCCCAGAGAGTTTTGTAATTGTCTGAAAGGGGAATTAGAATTTCTCACAGGGTTTGACATCACCGCTGCTCTCACCTCCACTGAACTCCATTATACTCCCCGTGCAGAATCGATCAGAGTTCTGACATTAGATGTTCTCAGATGCCAAATTTCCCCAAGTTGGAATGTGGGAGTTTAACGCAACTTTTTAATTAAGCACAAAGTCCAGCATCAGGTCATGCGAGCACATTTCCCACTGCTCCAGCCATAACTCTTCCTCAGCTTTTAAACAAGGACAACAATCAAGGTGACTTAATTGTTACCGTGCTGAACCTGCTAAAAGACGCGGCATTGATTTTATTTCACCGGCTGTATTTCACTACATCCAATTATTTAAGAGAAACAAACACACAGCACATGTGATCAATTTCCCGAGCCATTACACTTTTTCCTCCTCCCAGAGCTTTATCTGCAGAATAGCATGAGCACCACATCCAGGCGTAAACATAATTATTCTCTTGTCATTGTAAGAAAAGCAGCTCTCACGCCTGTCGGATTCAGCTGCGCTGCTCCCCAAAATAAAAATGAAGGGTTGTTCATTTACTGACAACACTCTGCAAGGTCTTCCAACTGAACAACTTATGTCTGACTGAATGTGGTTTAATTCCCCACACCACAACGCGGGATGAGTGGTTCTTTAGATTTGTGTAGGAATCAGAGGAATTAACTGTGCTTGCATTTGAAATTGAACATCAGAGGCTCCTCCTATGGAAATGAGCAAACCAAAATTCAATCATCAGTTCAGTTTTATCAGTTAAAAGCAACTCTGTGCAATTAAAAACATCAAAGTCAATTTCCATGTTTTCTAATGAGCCCGCACTCGTACTTCTCTGTCGGTGGCATCTTAGCATATTTATACGCAGCAAAAGTCTCATTAGTTCATCTGTATCTCTTTTATGCATAAAGATGGTATCTCATACGAGTCAGATGTAATTTTGCAGAGCATATTTTGTTAAGGGAACAATAAAATTGGAAGGAAAAACCCCAAACAAAAATTGCCAAATTAAACTGATCTAATTTAATTTAATTTTCTCTACATAATGCTACCTCCTAAAGTGAAATGCCAGCAATTTTCATCTTTTCAGGCTTGTTTCTGTCATCAGTTTCATTAAAAAAAATGTCATTTTGTGGCCTCAGGCAAAGTGGTTTTACCTGGAAAGGTCATTTACTTATAAAAGTGCAGAAATGGATAAAAAGTTTCATTTTAGCCTTATGGTGTGCAAAAAGAGTGACAGCTGCAGATTACTGCTTAATAAGTACAAGAAAGCTGTTTTGTGGACAATCTGAGCGCTACAGAGCATGTAACTATGCATCTATTATACAGGCTGATGCAATTATAATTTGAATCCGAAAGGAGAAAGAAATAAACAAACTTGATCGTTACCGTTGCATACTACATGAGAACAGAGCTGGAATAAAAAGAAAGACAAAAATAAGCTGTTTTAAGCAAACTATGACACTGATTGGCTGCATTTGAAGTTAGATGGTAAACAGCTGTGCAGTCTTTTTTCCGCTATGGCTGGATTTTCCTTCACTGCATCTAGTTTGTTATTATTGGTGACATTTACACATCTTTAGCTTGTAATTACAGCACAATTATTCACCACACCTGCAGAGGGCGCTCTACCTGCGCGCTCTGGGTCCAGGGAGTAGTTGAAGCTGAAGCAGAGAGCGCAACCACGCTCTGTCACCTGGAACGGAAAAAAACCTTCGAACAGGTCCACGCCAGCCTCCACACACGCCAGAACCTCATCGGGTCGTCCCACACCCTGCAGCAATCTGAGTCGCAAGCAAACACACACACACACACACACACACACACACACACACACAGAGTCAACAAGCAAACTCATAAAAACAGCAGGAAGCATTAAACATTAATACAACATGTCTGCAGCATGGGTCTGCAAGACAAACACAAACATCCGCAGCGTTTCTCCTTTCCACAACAACATGTGCACCCTTGAGTGTTTGAGCTTTCACTTAGCTCGGCTGCCTCCAGGCATCAAGGTCAAGCCCAATTTAGCATTCGATAATGACTCCTCCCCGCATTCTGGCTGGAAGCTGCACCTCCCTCCAGCTAGCGAAACCAGCAGGGAGGATGCCCTGAAGTACTCCAGACCAGCTAACTAAGCAAAGCTCACAGGGGTCTCCTGATAAAAGTCTCTATCTCCTTGCAGCTTCACTACAACCCTTGAGCCACCAGGACCTTACAGGAGACCAGCACTCCAGAGTCTCTGACAGGCTCATTTAGTCTGAATTACAACACCTCAACAAAGTTCGTCCTTGTGTCTATAAAAGGGATTACGCCTCTGAGAAATCACGCCACCTTCAACAGAAACAACTTTTTAATCATCCCTTATCTGTTCCACAGAATCAAAAACAAGCTCGGATACTATTATCGTGTGCATCTGGGGACACATTTTCAATCGCCTGCTGCAAATAAATCATGGCTGATTTATGATTACACATTTTGGTTTGTGCAGCTCAATGACCTCAACAAGTGATGGATTAAACGAATTCAACCAAAGTGAGGCAAAGCAGACGGGCTGCAGTCACTCAATAAGTTAAGCCCAAAACCTCAGGAGGCACCAGACAACAATGTTGCTTCTAAAGGAGCAAATACTCATAACCGGTACTCAGGCCAAACTTTCCTGTCCCGGTTTAAATAGTTACTGGGTAGTTAATCAACAATGGCTGCATCATTTTCTCTTTTTACTGTAGACAACTTGGCTTATAAAAGACACAAACAAAGGAAACAAAAATCCACCAGAACCAAACAATAACTGTTTTTTGTCTGTAAAAAATTGCAACTGATTGCCTTTTAAAGCTATTTATTATTCACATTTACAATCAGCTTTAATTAAATTAATAATGCAAAAGCAAACAAGGTATAAGAACAACAATAACAATAATAATAATAATAATTTTAGATTATTATTATGAGTCCATTTTAAAATAACTGACCATAAATTGGATAAATATGATATAAACTAATTGACATTGGTAATTTAAGATGGACAAAAGATAGACATATTTATGATGGACAAAAGGGCATAAAAAGCACACAGCTTGTGTTAGACCTGTATATCTGCAGGGATATGG
>JBBDHI010000019.1:11197559-11210119 GCA_037177115.1 Craterocephalus stercusmuscarum
CATATTTATATATTACACATTTTCATTGACATAGAAAGGTGTAAATAATGCTGTAAATATATGTATCCAAATATATTCAAATACCCAAATCAAATATTAGGTAATCTTGAAAGCAATTCTACCTGCAAACTTCCTGAATCCATCCTTAAACTCCTCCAACACTTCTTCATGCTCTGCTCTGGAAAGAGACGTGATGGGTTAAATGTAAAAGAGAATTCATAGAAAGGCAGAGTGTTTGATGAATATCGGCTTACATGTTGGACAGAGTGACCTGAGTGACGCAGGGGAGGTTGCTGAGTGTGTGCAGCGTGTCCTGGGTGAGGTGAGGGACTGTGCCCAAGTGAGTGTATAGCAGACATCCCGGGATCTCCAAGGCGTGCTGCCCAGTCCTGCCTAGCCCCTTCAGCGCACCCAAACGAGCTCCCCCGTGAACCGCGCGGGACAGCTCCATCTGTATCCTGGTGCTAGCCATACGAGTAGCTCCGTTGGATGTACTTAAATGATTTGGATTTTGTGCTTGCTGTTAAATAAAATAAACAGACTGTCTAAACCATGAGAGCTAGCCACGTAGCTAGCTCGCCTTGGCACTCACGTGTTTCAACGTCAGAAAACCTCTTGCAAATTAATTTTAATACCCTTGAGAAGAGCACTTTTAAAGGCATACGCGTTTTTAGTGTAGCTATCTATTAATAATATTAATTTATCTCAAGTCTTTTACCATTTAAAACTTACTCCTGACAAACTACAAGTCGCGGAACTGTGACGTCACTAAAAGCGACAAAGCGGAACACCAAAAAGAAAAGAAACACGCCCCCTTTTTATACTTTTTAAACTCAGCTCATGATACTGTAGTTTATAGAAGGACTCAGTGATATATTTTTTTTAAATACTTGACTATTTGAAACTTTCCTCGCTATTCTGAAGACTGTGTTGTCTACATAATTAAAAAAACTAAGTTGCCATGGTTACTGTAGAGACGCAGAAACTGAAGATGGTGAACACAGGGACACGTAGTCCTGGGCGTCTTTATTTATGCCGCACATGGCCGCGAAAGTAGTTATTTTACTTCATATCCCACAATCCTTTTTGATATGAATCGCTGGCTGTATGTACAGGTCGTGTTTCACCGGGACGCTTTGTGGAGACTTCTGAACTCGGTTTGGCAATATATTTATAATAAGTATTGTATAATGTTATAGTTTGTTAGATAATGTTTTTCGTATATGAAGTTAGTAAATACATGTAAAGTTACAATGATACAGAACTTTGCATTCTAGTTTCTCTGTAGGCCTCTTCTGGTAGTGTAAAACGTGGGGATGACATTCCCAGGTCATAGCCCTCACCTGTTCAAGTGGAAAAAACTCAGGTCTGCTCATAAGGTAAGCTTGGTTTAATGTGTAACTGCAGATTTTATATAATAATTGGTCCATATTTCACTACATAGGAAAAAATGATTCAACTTTATCCCACCCAATACATGTATTAGATTCAAACTCTTCAATTTAACTATATCTCAATTGGAAATCTTCAGTTTGACCCTATTGTGAAATCTCCTAGAAAAATGTCCATTTGCATCTATACATGGGGCATAAGGACGTAAATGTATGGATTTATAGCTCATAAACGGTCAAAGTTAAATATCATTCAGGTATTTTTGTCAGATACTTGCCTGCTTGCAGCAGTACAGGTCTGAAATCTGAAGCTGGTATAAATTGCTGCTGGTGTAGCACTGACTTTTTTAAGTCTGTGAAATGATTCTCTAATAATCTGCAGATTTAAGGCAATAGCTAAGCTTCCCTGTGACATAATCCGCAGACATCAGGCCCTTGGCTCAGCTGCAATTTGCACAAAGTATCTCCAGCTCAAGGTGTCACTGCACTCAGGATTTTCCAACAGGCTAAAGTGACCACGGAGAGAGCATATTTGTTGCAGCTTCAGTCTTTCTTTCAAAAAGCTCTCGTGAAATATGTTTCCTTTTCCAAAACAGTTGCCTGAGAAGAATGGTGATATTGATCAGTGGAGAAAGGTGAGAGCTCATTTGATCTGGTTGCATTTTCAATGCTCATACTGTTGCATTAATCAATTTTTGGAACTTTGGACAATTGTTTTTTGTCTTCAGCGGGTAGAGATGGCCTCGGAGTTTGCCGTCTCTGAGGTTCTCTCCCATAAGAAACATCAGTCAGGAATGGGCAAAGTAGCTGTGCCTTTGCAAAGCTCAGAACAGCTAAGAGATCATGACGATGCCTACAGTGAAGGTAGGTCAAGTCATTAAAAGAAAAATTAAGATGTCCTGTTTTAGAAGTGCAAATTTGTCAGCAGGGAGTAAAAAGTATGTAACCCTTTTGAATTTTCTCAATGGATATGATAATAATTTCTGTGTAATCATGACCTGAAACTCCAATAATCTCACACTACTGCTAAAATTAGAAATAAAAGCAAAAATCTGTTTACTTTTTGTGTAAATCAAGTATATAGAAAATGTGTGATATAAATACTAAAAGGTATGGAGATCTCTTACTTAATCTAAAGGTTAAATTAGATTATAAATGGTAGAATGATATTGTAAGTAAGTGCTGTTGATGGGGTTTGTTTAATTTTTTTCAAAAGAGTGCATTCAAGTAGTCTTTTTACATAAAAAGGCTCTTAGCTGAGTGGAAAAACCTGAAAGTATCTGCCATGAGTGTGACATCTTTTAAATCCTGAAGTATATGTAGAAGCATCAGTGCTTCCTTTATCGTTTTAGTCAGTATAGAAAAAGCAGGATGATTGTTTATGAGATTAAAAGAAACTAATATGGGAAAAGATTCAAAAAATTCTCAGTTATTTTCAAACATTGTACAATGTGGGAATCATGTTGGTAAAAATAAGGAACGTGAACAAACAGCTGCTAAATATATATATATTTTTTTACTTTAAAGTCTTTTTCTTTCCTTATTTTAATGACAAACGTTGGTGTGGAAATTATTCTTAATGTTTTCTAAAATAATTTGATATGATGAATTTGAAAATACTTTCAATGGATGAAAAAAAATTTTATTTTCACACCACAGCTTCTTGTAAGTGCAGACAGATTCTCACTACAGGGTGGTTGTCTCCTTAGTCCTCACAAATTACCCTTTCCATCAGACCTTAATCTAAGTGTTTTTAAACAGATAGATTGATGGGAAACCTGGCTATCAAAATTTCATATTCACTCATGTTTATGGGATCGTATCACAGAACAAACAAGGGAGATCATTGGAGATTTGTTTTAAAAAGGTTTACATTTTTCTTACTTTTCTGAATTCTCCAAAGTCTGGACTCCACTGATCCACAGTCAGACAAACTAAAACAGCTCAAAGAAAAAACCCATGGCAGTTTAAGGCCTCTGATATCATTGTTCTTACTGTACTTATTTGTTAAATGGCACTGCTGTAAAGACATCCCTGCTCTCCAACAAATAGATCTTTGTGTATCATCAGTTTGTTATCGACTAAACAGTCAATGGTTGTATATCTTATGGACAAGTCGGAGGACTGTTGGAAAAAATGGTTTAAGCATCAAATGAGATCAAGCATTGTGAACTACCATGGTGGTAGTATCATATTGTGGTCCTGTTGTGCAGCATCAGGCCTGGGATAGTGTGCTATGACTGATGAAACAAGGAATTATGAATGATGTATCAAACATGTTTGATTCTTGCAGCTCAAGCTCTCCTGGGTGATTGGTTGAACAGTAAGTTACGATCGGAGCTGGAGATGGAAGATGAAGATGACCTTTTCCGCACTGCTGAGACACCACAGCGTGCTGCACAAGCTACTACCCAACCTTCTGCGCTCACTTACAACAACTTTGATGGTACAATTATGAGTTAGCTTCTCAATTCATCCGAGCATAATTTACTTCATAGTTTCTCAGAGGTTTATAATAAATGATATAAAGTACAAATGTTCATTTAATGTTCGTGATATCCCTTTCACACAAGATCTTTATAACTGCCTGGCTGAAGAAGAAGAAGAATCTGCTGTTAACAACTTCCTCCACGATCTAATGGAGCACGAAGTTGTGGACTCTCGGACGATGGAGGAACTTGAACTTGACAGCAGAGAAGCAAAAAAGAGATTGAGAGACCCGTTCGTCACCATGGAAGCTCGCCACCAGCAGGTATGTGACTTATACACACGTCTTGCTCCTCGCCTCAGCTTGTGAGATACAAATGCAGTTGAATTGGTTTCCCTGAGTGAATCAGCTGCACTGATGGGCACTCATGTTGTGTTCTCAGTTAACGCTAATTGCTACTGATTTCCACTGGAGGTGCGAGAGAACAGGGCGCGGCGGGAGGCCGAGAGACAGAGGCGGCAGAGAGAGAGGGAGGCCCAGCGGGACGCCATGAAGGAGGCGAAGAGGAGGGAGAGAGAAGAGCAGATGAGGAAGAGGCAGGAGGAACGTAGGCAGGAAGAGATGGTGCAACAGGAGATGGTGAGATTGCGACGCCAGATGGAGGAGAGGAGAGGCCTGGAGAATCTCGTTCGACAGAGGTATGCTCTTCAAAGCAATCAGGCGCATTAATTTAAAGTCATTCACAATACTCTCCTTTAGCAAACTTAATTGATTAGTTTATTACCTAAAGAAGTGGTGATGATAAGGCCTCCTGTGTTGGCAGAGGGCATGCTGTCGTATAATCTACTGTATGTCTGTGCTTTCACACTGCTGGTCTTTTTTAAACTCTGAAAATGTGATAAAATAATCTTTCACAAATAAAATTTTGCGTAAAGCAGTCACTGGTTTTTAAAGATGAAATGATTCCTTTAGAACAAACAAGTCTAAGTGGAGACTCACTCACAGACTGACACCGAACACTTTAAAAGTTAATGAAGGGCCATGAGTTGTGGTGGGAAGGTTCATAGAATGAGTCTGAACAGAAAAATGACTATGAACAAAAGAAAACATGAAAACATATTGACTAAATATAAGACTTTAAGCTTAAACACAAGAATACTCAAATAATCAGAATAGCTCACAAAGCATTGACAGTATAAGGATAATAGAAATGTTATGGTTATCTTTCACGTTCTACACCATGAAACCAAAGTATTTAAAGGTTTAAATTAGTCAGATTGGATGGGTGGACGAACTGAAAATATAATTAAAACAAAATGCATGTAAATCAATTACAGTGTGTATTTAATTAAACTTGATGAAAAGGCATATCAACATAACAACTAGAGAAACAAAGAAACACTTTGTTTATAGTATTTTTTTTAATTACAATGAAGTGCCAATGATTATCAGGCCAAATTATGGGCTCTTTTTGAATGAAATTTCTACCACATGTCCTGCTGCAACCATTCTTTCAATAGCATCCTGGCTGTAGGCGGGCCCATTTAAAACCCTTTTTTTACTAATTCAGAATCATGTTGTGTTAATATATGCAGAATGTGGTTTGCCATTGTCTTGCCGAACGAAACAAGGCCCTCCCTGAAAATGAAAATATGTTGCTCCAAAACCCAAATCATCCATCCAGGTCACATTCTGTGGCAGTTTCTTACCATCTCAGATACAGGCTTTGAAATATGCTCAGATAACGACCCGGGCAGTCTTTGTGATCCGTCACAGGGCAAAGTTTCAGGCTAAGAACGATCTGTTTATTGTACAGAGAGAGAGCTGAAGTGCAGAGGGAGACCATTGGCCTCCAACCAGCTCCAACACTTCTCACACAGCAGCCACAGCAGGAAACCCAGCGACTGCATCAAGAAAAAAAGATTCAAGTAAAAGTGTACATGAGCAACCTGAAGGTACAGTAGCTGCCTGTACTGTGTATGTGTGGGTTACTGAGAGCTTGATGCTACCTCCTGCTTTTATGTAGATTTTCATATAGATTATATGTACATTTCTGTGCATTTTTCAGTCTCTGCAGATGCATTTCTCCGGATGGTATTCGGTGGCGATGGACCGAAAGCTATGCCTGGGTAAGGCTGTGGCCCTGTGCAACTGGAGAAGGCTGCTGAAAGCATGGCGAGCATGGCAAACAGTGGTATGGGCAGAAAGAAAGCAGCGAGAGGTGGCGAGCACAGAGGAGGCACTGCGGAAAGAAAACAGGCAGGAAGCAAAAATCCTGTTAAAGCTCTCATTATCTTCAACCAACAATTTGTAATGTGCAACACACCATAAATATCCCAACTAAGACTACTAATCATTGATTGAGAACATTTTTATTGTGGATAACTGAGGAAAACAAGGGATTTAATCCGTTTTTCATCCAGGCAGCACCAGCTGGCAGTGGGAAGTGACCGAAGGCGGTTGTTACGACGGTGTCTGAATGAGTGGCATCTATGGTGCAGGGCGGAGAAGCAGCAACGGGAACTTTTGGCTCAGCAGCAGGAGATCAAAAGCAAGATGGCTGTCTTACTCAGTGCTGCATCTGCAGGCAAACTCACAGCCACAGAAAGCCCCTGTGATCAACCAGTAACCGCCCCACTGAGCCAGTCTGAGACCGCGTTGAAGGTGAGAGAGGTGCACTCACAAATTCTTAGCAAAGAAACAGCCTCTACATTATTGCCTTCTATTGAATACAGCCTCATAAACCTTATTTAAAGAATGACCCCGAGGGTCACAAGCATAACTAAAGCTTCAGCCCTGCCCTTAACGGGTCATGCAGCAGATTTAATAATCGAGCCAATAAATAAGTTTGGGATTTCATTTAAATAACATTATCCTCTAACTTTTCTTAGCATGAGGCAGACTGAACTTCGCTCAACTTGTCAGCTAAGATGAAAAATTGCTGATAAAAAATTTATGTAATATTTATATTGTGGGGAGAGGGTGGGAGGTAGACCGGGAGAGTACAGGGCATATGGCATTGCCCTGCTCTTTGTCATTGTACTTCCTGGTTAACTCTACTGTAAGTCTGCTTGGAAATTCCCCAACAGAGATGTAGGGGGGTCTCAAGGGATCAGAGAAACGGGGCATAAAGTTAAAGATGCAAAAGTTCACTGGGGAAAGGTCAAGAAAGGGGCTTTACTTTCAAAAAAGCTTCGGCTGCTTACAGTATAACTGGATTCTTAGATAATCCTAAACTCTCTCTCTCCCCCGGGCTCTTTGCAGACCTTGTCAAGGTTGATTTTCCCGTGTATAATCCCATCTTCTCCAGTCTGTTGTTATTTTTTAAAAGGTTCATCACAGATCAAGCAATTCAGCCCCTGACAATTCTGCAGTGCATCAGGAAGAGACTTCACTGGGTCCCAAGTCCCGGCCCCTTCAGCCATGGCAGGTGACCCGATGCCACACAGTGCCTACTGCTGCACAGCTCCAAAAGGCATGTGAGAGAATGGAGGGCAGGGTCCTCACCGATTCAACAAGAAGGGTGTCACCGGTCAGCCAGTTTGAAAACAGACACACTATCCAGCAGCAGATCATCACTCAACAGAGAAAGCTGCTGAAGGAGCAGCAGGAGCAAATTGCCCGGCTGAAGGAAAAGCAGAACATTAAGGGTGCGGAGCTGGAAATGGAGGGAACTGCACAGCTTACCCAACTATCAGTGCCAGAGGGCTTCAAACCAAAGATCCACAACTCCGGCCACAGGGAGCAGAGGTAAGCTCGCTGCACATGATAAAAAATTTAAGCCACCGAAAATCAACTTCAAAGTAGCAGGAGTAAATTGGCTGATTTTTTACAATCTGTGTCACCTTCCAGCCACCTAATCTTGAAAGCATTTTTTCAGGCTGACTGTTACATAAGGCATCCTTATTTAAGACGTGAAAAGTTATAAAATACTCCTCTCTTAGGGGATAATAAACCATTTACAACTGCTTTAGAGCTTACTCACAGGCCAAAGATGATCTCTCTCTCTCACAGGCTGAGAAAACCCCTCTCACCATCTCTAATCCATTATGTCCCTGATAAAAGGGGTTAAAAGTCATCACATCTTTACATGTTAAAATATGACAGTAAACTTATAAGGTGTTATAGTTGCAACATCTGATCACTCAGACATTCTGCTGCTGTTTCCCACAAAGTCACGCTCTCCTTGGCTGATGTGTTAGAATGTGGGAAGGAAAATAAAGAGTAGATGGATGGATGCAGGAGGACTGATGGATGACTGCTGCACTGCACAGAAACATATGATCAGACTTTTGTAGTAACTGATTTTTGCAGTTTTCTCAACAAGAACCTTTTATATGAACACTGAAATGGTTCAGAGTTATTTCCACAGAGCAAAACTATGTGCAAGGACTTTTAAATACGTAAGTAATGAAGAATAATATACCCACCAAAATTAAGAGAAGAAGAAGAAGCTATGGGTGAAAAGGCTAATTATAATAATGAAATTGAATATGCAAACTAGGCAATATCTAATTAAGTGTGCGCAGATTTGCATAAATGTCTATTAGACAATGGTTATAAAAAAGATTAATTAGCGCTACAACCGCTCTCTATTAAAAAAAGCCCTATTTTCATTGAAATTCGCAGTGAAATACAGAAACATGGTTACAGAAATATTTTAAAGGAGCAGATGGTTGCACAAAAGTGTATAAATTGTGCTTCCTATTTTTTTTTATGTGACTACAGCTGAAGCAGACTTCCCAATATGCATCACAACTCAACCAGATTTTCATTGCTATGACTAGTCTGATGTCAGTTGCTTTGCCTTTTGGAAATATCCTTCTGAATGAAGTTTGTCAGGTAGGGATCAGGTTGCTCTAAGCATGCAGACAGAGTTGTGACGGGGTGTTGCTTTTGTCCTTGCCATCATCACTTCTCCAGAGTACCAAGGGCTGCAGGGGAATCTCACAGTCAAAGTGTACCTTCAAGGAAAACTCTTCTACGGCAGACGAGCCCCCATCCCGTCACCACAGGTCAGTCTGAAAGTTCCCTCAGTCTGCAAACTAAACAACAGATTATGTCCACAAACTTAGAATAGCTACAGGATGAGCAGAGACAGAAACCGGTGTGTTTCCTCATTCCATAGTCTTGGCTGGTACTTGTTTTTCTTATCCTAGAGTTTCAGCTACGTAGTTGCAAATATTCTCAGTTATACGTGTAATGAATACGTTTTGTCCAGTATGTAAAAACAAACTGTTCAGGGCAACTAGGAAATGCTCAGTTAAACCAAACACCAGCAGTAGGTGATCCCAAAAGCTTTGGCATAATTTGCAGCCTCTAAGTGATGCTTGCCATTCATCTTTTGGAAGGTTTTCAGGCTCTTTAATGTTTGCATGATATAGGTCAGGTGACATTACTGGCATTTTTACTTTTCAGCCATTCTCTGAAAATCTGTGCTCCAGATCAATGTCCTGTCAAATAAACCCAAAACCTTTGCATCAAACATGGTTTTCTGACACTGAGTGAAACATTTCTCTCTTCAATGCCTTAGTAATCCTTTGATTTCATCATTCCTTTGATACAGCCAATATATCTGGACTCAGGAAAGCAGCTGCTGTGTCAATGCAACATTTTTGTTCACCTTGAAATAATATGTATTCAGTTGCAGTTCCAGTCCATTATGAAAGTCAAAGATGACTTGGGCAAATGGATTCGACTTCTACACTTTTCAACTGGCTGCATTTCACCTTACTTTCCAGCGTATCATTTTAATCCACCCCTGGGATGGTTCTCCCCTCTGTATTCAGCAGTATGTGTTAACCCAAACAAAATGACCGACACACAGAATGTAACACACTTTTATCACTACTTATTCCCGTATCAGCCTCAGCTTATCCATCTCGGAAAAATCAACTCAGTCAGTTTGACATTAAACGGACCCTCAGTTATAGTCTTCCCCATTCCATAATCTGCCCTATTATGCAGCAAAACTCTCTGATGCATAAATGTGGTATCAGAAATGCTACCTTGAGGTCTGTTGAAAATCAAAGACCTGTCGCATGAAAAAATCTCCATCTTCTGTTGCCTCTTTTGGGACATCCTTTCTGTTTCAGCTCTGACCTTTGACTTTCCTGAGCAAATGTTCACCTGCACCTCCATTATTAATACACACTTAAGTGATTTTTGAGGAAATAATTAAAGCTTTAAATACATAACTTAATACATAAAAAGTCAGTATGAGAATATTTAGCCTTTTCAAAATCAGATATTGAAGCACCACACTTACAAATGAGTTGGCAACTCTTGCGCAAAAATATGTTCTTCATATCAAATGACATCTGCACAGAATATGCATCTGTACCCACAAAAAGAGACAAAGGAGCTGTTTTCACTCTCCCACCATTTGCCATGCAGCGTGGCTCTGCACAACGGTCCTTATGAGCATTAATGAGAGAGCTGTCCACTATCTTCCATCTCTGCATCCCACATTCCTCCCTCCATCTGTCTCTTAGGTGACTTTTCCACACTCATGATCCCACAGTATCTCTAAATATTTACATTTATACCGTCAACATGAGTGGAGAAGAGCATGTTACTGAAATGGCAGCGAAGGAGTTAAACTCGCAACAGATTCAGACTATTAACAGACCAGCATGAGTTCAGGTCCAGAAGGGGTAGGAATTCTTACCTGGTGTCCTGTAGTTCACAAAGAGCTGATTTTTCTCTCATTAACATACAACTTTACCCAGTTAGCATGGCTTAGACTTTTCCCATTGCTGTGAAATCCCCAGCATGCCCCACAAATCGCAGCTGTAACTTTACCTTATTATAACTAAAGATAAAAAAATGGATTATTTATTTTCTTGTGAGCTTCATTAATACTCTTAAAATTACATATTTAGATCACATTATATATTAAACATTCCTTCTAGAGCTCCTTTTTGGTTTATGGCTCCATAGAAACATTATCCTAGAAAGAAAATGGTTTGTCTATGTACATTACACCCGCCCCAACATACATCCCCCCTTTCTCACAGTAACAGTGTCCTTCATGGTCTTTACTCATCAAGGCTTATTTGGTTCAGTGTGCAGCATATGGTATAATCGGAAAGCACTGTTACAGATCGCTCCAGGTCAGACTGAAGCTCTGAAGATGTCTTCCATCGAGTTTTTTTTTTTTTCCAACAACCTTCAAACTTCACAGGTGGAATTTCTCCTCACTGAAGAATCCATTCTGGGACTATGATTTTTATTGGTAACATTACGAACCTATCGAGATCTCTGGATACTACCTTCTGGGCATTGAAATTATGTAATTCGATTATTTGATTGAACTGATTTCTGATTCATTTGATGGCATGGCTTCATGTTTGGTTCCTGTTGCAAAGCCAGAATATAAAGTGTGAACTTTTCTGTTTCTCTAAAGCCATGGAGGCTCGCGCACAACAACGCATGAAGCGAAAGAAAGAGATTGAGGAACTCAAGAGAAAGAAAGAAGAGGAAAAGCTGGTAAGTTGTGTATGCGTTATTGTTCAGGGACTACAAAACACGAACAATATCAAGCTCACACGCACATATCTCAGGCTGAGCTGAAAGCTGCTGAGGAGCAGAGGCAGAGGGAGGAGGAAGAGGAGAAACGCAAGGCTGTGGAAAAACGCAGAGAGGAGAAGAAGCTTGAAAGAGAGGTGCTGTGCGCTTTGCATTTTATTGACATTCACAGAAAAGTCAATACATGACATATCCAGTCTTTCCGGTGACAGAAGATTTGAAAAATGTCTCCTGTCAGTGCAGAGGGAAGAGCAAAGACAGAGGCACATGAAAAGGCAGCAGGAGCTCATGACACTGGCCTGTCAACACTACCACAAAACCTTGTTACTATGGCGCGGTCTGGCACCTTGGAAACGTCTGATTGAGTTCAGACATGCCAACATGGAGGTAAATCACCTGTCCTGTTCATTGCAGCTGTCCTTTGTGAGATGTACTGTCTTCTTGAACCATTTTAATCATGTTATTCGTGATCCAGGAACATCTGTATTACATTTATATCATATCTACAGGGATTTGTTTGCATCCAACAAAAATAGAGGAGTCCACATGCTTTCCTGCTTACAAACTAGTATTCTCATTTTCTCCACTGGTATATTCAAGTCTGGAACAGCTGATGAGTGAAAGTAGTGGGAAACCGCAGTATAATTGAACACAAATGAAACAGAAAAATTATGATAGTGAGTTTTTCTGAATTTGTTTCGTATCAGTTTTATAATTTAGGCAGCTTGTGGAGGGTATGAATATCCACAGTGAGGTGGAACAATCCCGAGCTGCTCTGTCACTGCTGAAAGACCTCTAATGCGACTATAAGTAGTGAAGATATTCAGAGATAGATGCAACTTTGTGGCACAAGACTGGCTCGATGTGCAGCTGGATATCAGCCTTGTGTAGATTGCAGAAATTTGGTCTTATTGATCTACTCTGAAGTATTTGTATGTACATTTCTGCTTTGTGCATGTCATCCATTTTTGATTAAGCGGCTGACCAATCACAGCAGATTGAGCTTTTTTGGAAGGGCTAGACTTAAGATAACATGTGCATGTGAGACTTAAGATAACTTTTATGTATGAGGATTAAAATTATTATCAGAATCCGATAAATTAATAATTCAGAAATCTTGAATTGAATTTTAGATTATAAATTTGACATGTTTTGCATTTATTAAAAATTGAAAACAAAAAAAAAATCATATTTACATAAGTATTCACAGC
>JBBDHI010000019.1:11245150-11264851 GCA_037177115.1 Craterocephalus stercusmuscarum
TAACTAACATTGTTCAATAGCTTAGAAGCAACAGTTGAGCCAAAATGGAGCCATTTTCAATCAATCAATCAAAACTTTATTTATAAACGCCTTTCAAACAGAACTGTGGATCTAAGCACCTTACATTCCTGTCCATTTTCGCTGCTTGTTTGTTTGCGCCGGTTCAGCCACCTAGGTGGCATTCTGATGGAGAAAGAAAATTTATATCCATCTTCAACAGGACAACAATTTAGCTGTGCGTCTGAGGTTTTGTCTATTTTGGATATTTATGTTTTGTCTATTTTATAATGTTTTATGTGTTTATACTGGGGTTCACGTCAAAGCTCTTTTGATTGTCCAAATCATTGTCTTAATCAGTTACTGTTGAAAATCCTGAATCTGTTCTTTTTAAAGTGTGACTGTCCGCGTGTGTTGTACAATGTGTACTGTGATTGTTGATTATGTCAATAAAATATTAACGAATACTGCCTGAGAGCCCAAATCCAGGTGAAAAAGTTGCCTGTTTCAGCGCGGCAGGCTTTGTGCGCATGCGGGGGTCAGGGTTGACAGTCTCGACACAGTCGTGGTTGAAGTGTGACGGCTAAGCTAACTGCAATCATCGCAACTAGCTACATGTGGAGGGTAAAACGGGAGCCATCCCCGACCCCAACTCTGTCAAAATTCTTACGTTATACCTGAAACAACGGCAAAGTACAGCCTTATCGAAAATAAGGATTAATATCTGTTTAAAATGAAAGGGTGAGTGTAAGCTTTTGGGTCATAAATATGGAGCTTAGCACGAGTAAAGTTTTTCATGCCTGTTTTTTCTATCAGGGAGGCGGGGGAAAGAGACGACGAGGGTAGTTACTGTTCTAAGCTGCTTTTAGTTCAGGTTTTATACAAAATTACAAGCAACAACACTGTTCCTGGAAAATCTCTCTCACGGACGTGCTTGTTATATTAAGCGGCTTGTATCATTCAGGTAGCTAATATGCTAAGCTAACCAGCTAGGTGCTAGTCGGAAGCTGAGTCAGTAAACCCAGTTTAGCTAAGCTAAGAGGGCAGTTGATCTCTTATGATTTCTGTTTGCCGTGAATTCCTGTTATACGACAGCAGCTCAGTCAGTAAATTAAATTACACGAGAAGGTAATACGTTTGAATGTTTCTTAAAAAACTTGCCACTACAAAGTTACTCCTACTCAGAGTTTGTGCCAGCCTTCATAGTGTAACTTGATCTGTCAAAGTATTACACGAGCAGCTATGCTTCACGCTTTGGCTTACATCTAATATTGTGTCACGTTTTGATTTAAATATTTGTGGCCACATTTAAAAATGACATCGGTGAGATTAACACTAAACTGTTAGTCATTCAGATGGGGTGTCACAGACGTTACTGTACATCCTTGTGAATAAAACACGTGACCATCAGCTGTTTCTGGAAGCTTTGTTGTCCTATAATTACAGCTGTGAAGCCCTCAGTTAGGCAAGATGGGGTGCTCTTTTAGGGTTACTTGTAATACAAATATACAAAACGTGATATTGCACACTGAATTTATGCTTTTAACAGGTGTTTTTAGTTCACGTTTTGCTAAATGCAGGAATCTTGTATGTCATGAGTGTATTTACAAAGGGTTTATCATTTATGAAGTACTGTCAGTTTGGGCTTTTGTAATTTCTATCTAATTTTATGCCATTATTAGTTTTAAATCAATGATATTAAGTATTTCGTGCCCGATCTTTTGGACCAATTGTCTGACCAGTATTTTACTGAGGCACTACCTAACCAATAACATTATCAAGAATTTAAAAGCCATAGATTTATGGCAACGTAATTTATGCTCTCCTCAGTCTTAAAAAAAGTTTTGTTGTCCTATAGTTGTCGCGCTCACAGCATAAAAGGCGAAAAGCATACAGTAAAAGTCATAATACAGTCTATGACAGTTCACCCAATGCCAGTTATTTGACCGTTTTGATCTTGTTCCAGTAGCCGGATCGAGCTGGGGGACGTTACGCCCCACAACATTAAGCAACTGAAACGCCTGAACCAAGTCATCTTCCCTGTCAGCTACAACGACAAATTTTACAAAGATGTACTGGAAGTTGGAGAGCTTGCAAAGCTAGGTAAGAAAAAACCCATATAACTTGCACATATGGTGGGTGGGAGGTTGTAAATAACAGATCAGATTCAGCTCTAATATTAATAGAATAGTACTTATCTCTTGGAGTTGTTTAAGAATTCTTGTTTTATTTTCCCACCTTTTTTGCAGCATACTTCAATGACATTGCAGTTGGGGCTGTGTGCTGCAGAGTGGACCACTCTCAGAACCAGAAGAGACTGTACATCATGACACTTGGTTGTCTAGCACCCTATCGTAGACTCGGAATTGGTGAGGTGTTCTATTTATTTACAAGAAAAAGAAGCTGTTGTAGCATCTTCTGATTGATTTCCACCCTAACCTTTTATATTTTTTTTAGGTACAAAGATGCTAAATCATGTGCTAAACATCTGTGAGAAGGACGGCACTTTTGACAACATTTACCTGTAAGTTTTTTTTATGCAGAACTAATAGAGAATCTAATATGTAGCATAACCTGGAGTTTTTTAGCACGTTAACTGGATCCGTTTTACTTGTTTAATCAAATAATTCAGTCCCAACTTCTGTAAATATGTTTAATTCTGTCAATGAGTTGTTTTTATAATTTATTTTTCATTGCCCCAGGGCTAACTACTAACAGCATTTATGCTTGCCTGTTCCACAGTCATGTCCAGATCAGCAACGAGTCGGCCATTGACTTTTACCAGAAGTTTGGCTTTGAGATAATTGAGACGAAAAAGAATTACTACAAGAGGATAGAGCCTGCAGATGCCCATGTGTTGCAGAAAAGCCTGCGCAGTCCATGTGCGCCACCGAGCGGAGAGCTTCAGAAGACGGAGTAGGGGCACAGCGTTGGGGAACGCCCATGTATGCGCCCGTCAGCACAGAAACAGAACTGTGACAAAAAAAACCCATGGTCGACAGATTCACCAGTTTCTTCAAAGGACGCTAAAAAGAGAAAACAAATTTCAAGTATAAAACTTGCTGCATTTATTTTGCAAAGATGATTTTTGCATATTTAATTGCTCCCCTGTTATTATTCGGTTAATTAAAAACAAACGAAAGCTCAGTATCCAAAATTGCTCCTAATGATAAAATGCCAACTTCAAACAGTTTTTGACTCGGTGGAGGGAGAGTGTGGTGATTTTCAAATCATACTGTTTGTGATGCGTTGTTTTTATGCGGTTATGAAAACTTAAGGGGACATATCTATTTTGTTGTGCAAAAGGAAGCAGTTGGTTTGAAGGACTAAAGAACGTTTGAAAGACCGTCACTCACAGACACACAGTCCAGGCCTTGTCTGTTCGGAGTACTATGTGGTAGTTGTTCCATGGAACGGGCACAACTCTGCTCTCCGGCTACTCGAAATCTGGAATTCACGTGAACTGGGTCAGACCAGTTGTTTCGTATGTCTAGAGGGAAAGAACAAAACCGATCCCCTCAGAATGGGCATATTGAAAGCTGAACGGTGTACTGATGGTGGGAAGACACTTACCACTCTCATTTCCATACTTCCTGACAAACTTTATTTTCCAGTTAGTTTATTTAATTCCCCTTAACTGTTGTTTTTATTTTTCACATTGAGATGGCCAATGGTTTGGAGACTCTCCTGGGTTTACTACTTAAAGTGCAAATGGTCTGAAATGAGGGAACCAGACAAATATATAGTATTCAAGTGTTTCTGAAAGTACACTGCAACATTTCGCGAGGAATGTATCAGTAACAATAGATTGGCTTAATGGAATGATTTGGGCATTATTTTAAAGTAATCTGCTAAAGGTGTGGGAACTTGTGTCTCTCTAAATAGTAGGAAGTGTTTTGAGACATAATGCCTCAACTACCATTGACACCGTATGTAGCCATCTAGGGAAAATGATCTCATTAAGCTTCCTGCCTCAGCCAGCTTCTGTTGTTACATCTTTATTTGGTTTTGAAGCTCAGCTGACTGCTTGGAAGTTTTGTTGGATTTCTCTTTAACATTGTATTACCCAGAGGAAGCTCTGACCCCTCTGCATGCAAGGAGAGTTGTGTCCTCTCCATTGTAGTATAAAAGCATGTTTTCCTTTCTTTGAAGAATTTTATCTTTTCTGGAGCTCTATATTGTAAGACTTTTTAACGTCTTAATAAAGGAATTACTATTTGCAGTAAAAGTTTTCTAAGTGGTCTCATTCAAGCTTATTCACGTGGTGAATTGTTTGCAACATACAGAGAAACGCCCTGAAAATTATATGAAACACGTTTACTACATACAATTTGTAGGCGCATTCGCCATGAACTCGTACCAAGATTCTGTACGTGTTCTGATTGGCTGAAGCCTATCTGACCCGGAATGTGATTGGCTGTCACCTTCCTCATATCCCTCCCCTCTCCACACAGATTTAGGTGTATCTAGATTGTTTTGAGAGATGAGTTGAATGCTTTGCTAGCCATCACTTGGCTTCCAATGTTTAAGTTTTTGCTGGGACCAGCAGGCTTCAAAATGCCGAGACTATCGGTCAGTGGAAACTCTACTCTATTAGCAGCGTTTCCCGAGAACAGAGACGAATTAAACTATCGTTAATTTGCTTGATAGTAATGTAGGTAATGCTAAGCTAAATTAGCTTTGCGCTAACTTGCTAACTCAAAGCCAACTGTATAGGTTATTACTCAGGTTGCTAAATTCTCAAGTCACCGTATATTCATTTAAACATTGCTTGCTGTTGACGCTGCAACGATAGAGTACGGCAAGCAACTGTTTGTGCAGTTCGTGAAACGGACTGTAATTACGCTGAAATGTGAAGGTTAATGAGTTTAGGTTTGGTGAGAAGCTAGGTTTATCTATCTTAGCTTGCTAGCACCCAGTTGTACTAGTGGTAAAAGCTCATTGTAACCGTTTTTTCCCCATTGCAATTTACTGTTTTATCAAACCACAATGTTGGGGCTAGCTGATTAAAGTATTATCCTCTCTTTCTTATTTTTATGGACTGTTATGCAGCTGTCTACTGACATGATAGTCATAGTTCTTAATGTGTCCCAATGCTCTACGTTTTATTTGCAGGATGGTTACGGAAAGGATTTAAGGTCCAGTTCTTGAATGCGTTTACTGGTACCTCATCTTACGGGTAACTGTTAAAAACAGGATGCCAGAGATGACTGAAACTCAGACATCTGGTCGGAAACCCAAGTGAGCATTAATTTTGTTGTGTATGTTCAAACGCAGTTATCAAGGACACCAAGATTTGTAATTGGTTCTCTTAAAAATGTTACTTTATTTTTTTTTCTGTTTTTAGAAAGAAGAAAAATAAAGAATCTCACAATGCAGGTAAAATATATCTTGCTGTTTTCTCTTTCAAATTTGCTTGGTTAGCGTGGGATTGTTGTGGAAAGTTTTACTTGGAATCCAATTAAATGTTGATATAATGTTTTTATGTTTGTGTAGTTGAGAGACATAGAAAAGAGAAAATTAATGCAGGAATTAACCGGATTGGTAATCTTCTGCCTTGTTCCCCTGCACTTAAACAGGTAAGAAACAAGGCACTTTGACAAGTTGTTGTCGTTTTCTTTTTTATTAATCAACAACAGACAGTGTTTGTACAGGATGATGTGATTTTGTGTTAAATTGTTATTTTACTTACAGAGTAAGAACATGATTCTGGATCAAGCTTTTAGCTACATCACTGAACTGCAGAAACAAAATGACACAATGCTCCTGGAAGGTGGAGATAAAGTTCAAGGTAAGTTTTAAATAAATTATCAAGTACGGTTTATTTGTATAGCACTTTTACAAACAAAATGAGAAAATGAAATTTAACACTTTATTTCTCTTTGTAGTTTATGGCATTTTGGATTAGTTTTGTTTTAGTTTGAGTAAATTTGTTAAAGTAATATTTTGTTCATCTGAGGTTGTATTTTCATAATTTTAAGACCTAAAGCTGTATTTACACATGAAGCCAATAACTGGCATCCTAAAAAAATGCCTTCATAACCAGTATACTAATGTGTGGATGTGTGTCCCTAATTAACAATGTACTTTTTGATGTGTATTTACAGCGGAGGAGATCTGTCGGCTGCGGAGTCAACTGGAGGAATTGAGAAAGGAGAGTGCTCACTATATTGCGCTCCTCAAAGCTCATGATATAAACCTTCTTGAGGACCCCACTATCCACTGGACAGGCAAGCAGCGTTGTGCCAAAGTGGCAAAAGTGACCCCCACTCACCAGCTCCCAAAGGGGATTGTTGTCTATTCCAACGGCAAAGTGTGCCCTGCAGGAAAACAGAGTGATCCAGGGAAGCAGCACTCTGAAACCTTAATTCTTCAGCCAACAGCTGAGCCGAGATTAAGAGTGAATGGCGCCCTGCTGCAAGTTAACACGTCTTCCTCCACTCCTGCACTTCTACCTGGGTCAGCTGTCACCCCTACTAATGCTGCCCCAGCTCTGAGAATGATAGAGCAGTGTGTGGTTGAGACACCGGCTACAGCCCCCACTCTGCCACCCTCTGTGTCGTACATCACCCTCCAGATCCCTGCTGCTACCACAACCCTGCCCCAGCAAACACAGCCTGCTGCCCCACAGACCCTCACTGTATCAACTACTTCAGCCTCACAGCTTCCGACTAAAGGCCCTGTTCTGCCCGTGTCCACGCACCCCACTTTTACCCAAACTGTAACCAAAGCAACAACTTCAGAGGTTTGCTCTTGGATTACACAGGACACTGCCATTAGGACGGTAAATTACACTGCTATGCCTAGCAGCCAAACCCTTCTCAGGGCCGGGACTGCAGGGAGCACACAGACAACCTGGACAACATTGCAGATGGCAGGAAACACAGTGCAACCAGTCTGCCAGAGTCTACCCTCTCAAGAGGTCAACAACACCACGCAAACTATCCAACAGGTGACCGTGTGTCCAGTGGGCAACAAACCATCTGTTCATCCCATTCAAATACAGATGCAGCCACATGTGCCTGTGCAGCAGACACCCATTACTGCCCATATTCAAGCACAGCCTGTTCAAAATCCGCCACAGTCTGCAGTTCTAAACCAGGCACAGCCTCAGCCTGTGTTAGCCCCCCAGCCTCGGTGTGCTGTTCTTCCTCAATCAGCCATAGTACAGCAGCCAGCTTTGGTGGCCCATCCTGCAGTTGTCTCACAGCCTCAGCCTGCTGTACTTCAGCCAGCATCATTAGTTCCCCGCCCTCCCACGGCCCTTATCCCTCAGCCTCAGGCCCTTCCTCCGCCAACCCTGGTGCCCCAGCCACAGGCCACTGTGCTGCCTCTTCTTCAGACTATGCAGGTGCTGCAGGTCAGCCCAGCTGGAGCAACAGCTTCAAGTGCAACAGCATGTCAGAAAACAAACAATCCAAGTGTTGTAATCCTACAGCAGGCCAGTGCCTGCCCTGCCCAGTCCATAGTGAGAGATGACATGACTAATCAGACACCGTGCCAGCATATTGTAATCATCCAAGCGCCTAATCAGGCTACATCTGCTCCTCAGAATCCTCAAGTTGGCTTAGTTCCTGCTGCAGTACCTGCTGTGTCCACTCAAACACCCTCAACCAGTAGTTCAGTGCCTGCCACTACCTTACAGAGTGTCGGGGGGAAGCAGCTTGTGCACATTCTCCCTCGTCCTGTTCAGCCTCAAGTGAACCATCCTCCACAGAGCTCCCAAACATCTTCTTCACCGCCAGTTCCTACAACCCCACAAACTATCACTGTGAATGGCCAAGTGTTCGCCCTGCAGCCCCTGAAGACCTCAGACAAAACCGGTTCCCAGGGTGGCCAGAGTACCCTCCAGCTGGTCCAGCCCACCACCACTGAAGAACCAACAACTAATGTGGCCCTCAACAGTTTAGGGGCCCTTAGCAGTCTCAACCAGAGCATCTCTCAGGGCCTCCCTCTTAACATTTCTAGCCAGAGCAAATGTCAACCTCCACCTGCTCCATTAACAGTATTGCAACAGAAGCAGAAGTCTGCTGCTTCAGCAGCCACACTACCCTCCCAGCAGCCACATGTTGCATGTGTGAACCCAGTCACATCGGCTCCCGTGGTTCATGCTTCTAAACCTTCAGGAAAGAGGGTTCGCAAAGCTTTAAGTACAAAGACAACAGCAGCTAAAAGGACTAAATGTGCCAAGAAAAAAGAGCATCAGGCACAAACTTCTGTTTCTGCTATATCAGAAGCTGTTGGACAAGAGAGCGGGACAGTTGGGGTTAAAGTTACCCGAGATTCACAGTCCTCAACTGTCAAAGTAACAGACATCCCCCCCACATGTACCACAATTACCATTACTAAAGACAGGGAAGCGATGGGCAGTGTTGATTCATCACAGAGCACTCAGCAAATGGTTGTATGCAGTTCATCCAGTAATGCAACTGTGCTTAGTCAGTCTCACCAACAAGATAAAAGCTCCATCACTGCATCTCAGAGTGATGCAGTATTCAGTCATAGCAACACTAGCAGTATCACAACCACAGTTACAACTGTCAATGCAACATCAGACAAGCCACTATGTAGTGCAGCTCTGGCAATGGAGAGTAAAACACAAGCCGTTTCTAGCAACATCTCTGGACCCAAACTTTCAGTTCCAGAAATCAAAAATCCAGCACCAAGAACAGCAATTAGCACAGCACAAAGCAAAGCAGAGTGTACTACTGCTGTTTCTAAGCCAAACATTTCTTTGGCACCATCTTCAGCTGCCACTGAGACCCGGAAAAACCCATCAACAGACTCTGGAACTTGTCTCACTCAAGTCTGCACCAACAGCATCACAACAAACGCACCAGTATCTTCAAATCAGACTCCCCACACAGACTACCCTTGTCTTTCCCATGGATCTAAGACCAAGGATCCGTTGCCTTGTAATAAATCTGAATCACAGCCGCTCTCTTCCTCTTCTGTGTCCACCAGTGTAGTACTGTCATCGCCTGCACTAGTGCATTCGGTGGCCCACAGCTCTGTCACTGCCTCGACAACAAGTTCAGACTTAAGGAAAAGAGCAAATACTCCAAGGGCTCCGGCACAGCAGACTGAGGTGACTGTTCACAACCCCTCTTTGAGCCATCCAGCTGAAGTCAAACCACCCCAGGCCAGCAGACCTAACAGAGAGGCTCAGGAGGATAGACGTTCCACAGCGTCAGACAAAGAGGGCTTGGTGACCATGACGTCCAACGAATCCTCAAGAAAGGATTTTGCTTTGTCTCAACAGGTGTACACTAACCTGGACGACCATACTATGGAGCCCCCCGTGACTTCCAGCAGACAGACCGATTCTCCCATGTCTTCTGGGGGTGGCAGATGTTTCTCTGTGGCATCATTGCTTCCACAGGGCCACAGTATCAGTGCCTCATCTGGCTCATTTGGATCATTTACATTCACATCTGAGCAGGCAGAGATGCTGGCCTTGGCCATGTTGGAGCAGGACAGCCCTGGAAAGAGGAGTGGAGGCTGCTCTGTGGACAACACTTCCTCAGCTAACTCTGCCGCAGCCACATGGGAGTCCCCCAAAGCCCCACCAGTGTCCTCTAGTAAAGAGAGGGGTGTAGCTGGACAGCAGGCCAATGTAAATAAGCCCATGGATCCAGGAACAGTTAAAGCTGCTATTGAGTTGTCTGTCAGAGGACAGGGAGGGGAAGGCTCTGTTGGTGGGACAAATGCAACTAGACATCCACAAAATATTGTGTACTCGCAGTCTCAGCCCCTCCCCCATGCCCAGTCTCAAAGCTCCTCGCAGAGTGGGACAGTGGCTAGCCTCAGTGTGAACAATCTGATTAGGCCCAGTTCCAGTCACCAACCCTATCCTGGCTCTCCTAACCTTGCTAGCCAACAGGGCTCAGTTCCCTCTCCTGCAGGAACCTCGGCTCATATATCCCAGCCGTCAAACAATGCCCTCTCACCATGCTCAGGTGCTGCTCAAGCAAATGAGTATACCCCCTTAAAGACTACTTTAATGAGGGCCCAACCTGGAGTTGGGGTGGGTGAGCGACAAGTCAAGATAATTTCTAAACGGCAGGCCCAAGAAGAAGTCTTGTTAAACACAGGAAAACGACCAAAGCCTTGCCCTTCAGCAGCTAACGGTGTAAGCAATATGGAGGTAAAAGTATCAGATCGGAGTCAAATTATGGCAGGACAGCTGCCATCCACATCCTCGGCGGTCATGACAAGAATTAATTCTGAAAGTGCTGGTGCTTTATTCTCTACAAACTCTTTCATGACTGCAGTTGTTCGCCCAACAGAGGGCCAGTGCCCTGCTCAAGCACCCCCTGAGCAGAACCAGGTAGGGGCACTTAATCTGCCCCAGGGTCACCCGCAGCATACTGTAAGCCAACCTAGCCAGCATCTTGGAGGAAACCTTTACATGAAACAGCAGCAAGAGCAACAGAGACACCATCTTTATCATTTGCAGCACCACTTAACGCAGTCAGACCCTGCACAGCGCCACTCACTACACCAGAGGGCGCTGCAACAACAGCAGCAGCAACAACAAGAGCAGCATGTCCAAAAGAAGAGAGGACTTGTTAGAGGAAGTCAAGCTGGCTCACCTGCTGGCCTGCCACAGAAGCAGCATCACCTGGAAAAGTCTGGAATTCAGCAGCATTCCCACCAACAACAGACTCAGCATCAGCAGCGCTCACAGCAGCAGTCCCAACAGCACCCGCAACAGTCCCACCAACAATCACAGCAGCATCAGCAGCCAGCACAGCACCAACAATCTCATCCCCAGCAACACCAACAGTCACATCCACAGCCCCCCCAGGCGCAGCATCAGCAGCACCAACAGCAGCAGCTACAGCAGCAGAGTTCCCACTCCAGACACCAGCAGCATCTGCAGCAGCAGATCCAACAGCAGCAGCACTTTAGACATCAGGAGAAGAGCTGCGAAGCCCAAACGGCAGGTTCACGAGGCCACCACAGCAATCACCTGACTCAGCAGGACCACCTCAAGGTTGGTGTGGAAATGGGATTGTCCTATAAACTATTATCATGTCTTTCTTTGTAATGATGTTTAGCTGTAAGGTATTTGAATGAATTTGATCAAAATAACAATTCGATTCTACAATAAATGATTGTAGAACTATCATTAGAATGGCTTTATAATGTTAATGAAAACAAGGTATCCTGTATAAGTACCTAGTACATTTTAGTCTCAGGGAACTTTATTTTGTACATCTTAGGACATACATTCTTTTTTAAGGCCATGGTTGTCTGTTTCCAGTGAAGTTGTCGGTTTAGTCTCAGTATATCCTGAGGAAAGTCTCTCCATACAGTAAAGAACAAAGTGTGCTTCAGCTGCAGTCACCCACATCTGCACTGTGCCACCTTCCTGCAAGGTTCTGTTGAGGTGAATTTGGTGAATTTTATTGATCAGGTTTCACCAACTGTGGACTTCCTGGCTATGTGTCCTGCGTGTATTATTTAGGTGTTTCAGCAGAGAAAAATCTAAGAGTTGGTGATCCCTGGTATAGACTAGCGCAGGGTCCCCAAGATAACATACATTGTTATTGGCGACTCCCTTCCATGACGACAATGATAACATATGGGTCCTAAAACATAAGCAAGGTTAATGTGGATTTATACATTGTGTTGAAAATTAAGTTAATTTTAGATTCATCTTTGCTTAAATGGTTTAATTTTGACAGCCATTATAAAGAAATCCCCCCCTTTTTATTTATTTATTTATATTTCTATATATATAAATGTGGGTTCATATATTTTTCACAATTATCTGGCGACCCCCCCTAAAAATGGTCAACAAGACTAAAAACAAAACAATATGTTCATACAGTTTTACTGTTTGCTGTTTTAAATTTGTCTTTTTAAAATATAACTTGAAGTTTGTGACAAAAAACAAATCTTAAAAGCTCTCAAAAGTACTACGGTCTCATGACGGCCACTTTTGGGCCTGATTAGTAAAAATATTCTTGGTACTTTTTTGTGATGCAAGTACTTTGCAAATGTTTCTAATCACATTCAGTCTACAATAGGGAAAACAGCATGGAAGGAAGCGCAGATCTGTTTCATTAGTCTTAGAGTAGAAATGAAATAAAAACATTCAGGAGTTCATGATTTAAATTAAAGTCAAATTGTACTGTTTTCCACCTCAGCCTGGTCAGGATCATAACGCTATGCAGAGGATGATGAGCTCCAGGAGTCTGGAGCAGCAGCTCCTCTCCCCTCCCAGCAACCCAGTGTCCCGTCCGTCTGACCTGGCCTGCGCTTCGTCTCGCCAGGAACGTCACCGCGTCTCCAACTACTCTGCAGAGGCTCTTATTGGTAAAAGTTCCTCCAGCGGCGAGCAGCAGCAGCGTATGGCTCTCCACCTGCAGCCTGGCCGTGGTGGTACTCAGGAGCAAGCAGACCTCCGCGGTTACCTGGACACATCACGAGGGAAGGCCGGCATTTCACACAACCCTCAGAATCGCCTTCCCTCAGACCATCCAGGCTCCACGGATGTTCAGCGTGTCTCCGACTGTACACCCTTCAAGGCTATGGGCGGTGGCGGAGGAACACATCAGCTCAGTGGTTTTGAGGCTCAGGTGTCTCGTGGGAGCGACATGACTGCTAAGGTGGTGCCTCCCTCCCAGAGGGCCCCTCAGGGGCAGCAGCAGGGAGGTTTCAGGATGAGCGTTGGTCCCACAGCAGACGGCAGGAATCGTGCCGGCTACAGTGGAGCTCACACTGGTCCACAGGGAGTCCAAGTCGGCCCGGCAATGCCTCGGGAACAGGAAGGTTGTCAACAGAGTTTCATGCAGAGCCTCCTCTCCCCCCACCTTCCTGAACAGACCAATCACCAGCGAGCGGTGCAGTGCTGTCCCCCTGTCAGCATGGAGTACAGCTGTGTGCCTGGAAGCTCCTCAGGAGACATTCAGGCCAAGGCCTCCAGCCCTAGTGTTCCCCAGACCCAGAAGACTCCAGCTATGCGACTCGCAGAGGGCAACAAGGGTCACATTTCTCAGGTCGGTAGTAATATGCACGCAGGCACCGGTGTGCGAGCAGGTCTCCCCCACCCTCCGACTCCGCACAGCAGCGCTGAGCAAGGCCGCTCGTCTGCCCCATCCAGACCCCCCGCTGCTGTTAGCCAACACTCGCGTCATATCCCCCGAGATACTCAGCCCACCAAGCTGAGACCGAGTGACCGGCCCCGATCGGGAACTCTAAGGACAACCAACCCATTCGAGCCTGAAGGCCACCTGCCTCTGCCCTCAGGAGGGGGGGTGCTGCTGGGTCGACCGCAGTCCGGAGGGGAGGCGCGACGCAGCACCATCGTACGCTTTATGGCGGACGGTGCGCAAGTTCCAGGCGACAACAACCTGGTGACTGACCAACATTTAACGCAGAACTTTGGTTTCCCCTTTATTTCCGAGGGGGGAATGAATCCTCCGCCTCCCATTAATGCGAACTCGACATTCATCCCTCCAGTCAGCCAGCCTAATGCCTCCCGTACACCGTCCCTTCTTCCGGTTGAGCCCCAGAACACTTTACCCTCCTTCTATCCCTCTTACTCTCCAGCTGCTCACCCCAGCCTCCCCAGCGACGTCACCCTCCAATATTTCCCCAACCAAATGTTTACAAGTCCAAGCGCTGACAAGGGCAGCGCTCCTCCGCTGAACAACCGCTTCGGTTCCATCCTCTCTCCGCCCCGTCCCGTGGGGTTCGGGGTGGAAAGAGGTTTCCCCTTGCTTCCAGATATGCCCCCTATGCCCATTGCCAACTCATCTGGAATCACCCCTCACATCTCCAACTTCAGCCTCACCTCTCTGTTCCCTGAAATCGCCACCGGCATGCCCACCGACGGCTCTGCCATGCCGATGTCTCCTCTGCTGTCTCTGTCTAACACCTCGTCTGCCGACTCCAGCAAGCAGCCGAACCGTCCGGCGCACAACATCAGCCACATCCTGGGCCACGACGGCAGCTCGGCGGTGTGAGGTCGCGTGCTGCAGCTCGAATGCCTCAGTGAACCGGTGTGAAGTAGAGAGAGTCCAAGTTTCTGTTTGAAGTGTTTAAAGTGTGGAAGAAAGTGATGATAAAGCACTTGATGAATGGCAACTTTTGTTTACATGTTCACACAATTTCAATTTAATGCGTTTTTCGTTGACATGCATATGATGTCATAGTAATGGTTTCCCTTTTTTCTTCTTTTTTGTTTTATGGGGACAAGAAAAATGTGATCCTTAAAAAGTTGGTTAAACCAACTACTTGTTAAACAAAATGAAGTTTAGGTTCAGAACCTGAATATTCAGAAACCTTCTGCACAGTTATGTAATTTACTAACTTATCAGGTTGTTCTGTACAGAATAATTTTTTTCCAAGAGCTATTTTGTAAATACCAATGTTTCATATCAGAATTGTTAGATTATGTATGTATTTGTAAATATAAAATTGATTAATAAAGTTTATAAAGAGACCTTTGCATTTACTCTGAGCTGAGGAGTTGTCTTTCTTTTTACTAATATTTTCTTATAATTTAAAGACACTTACACAGTTTAACATTTGGAAAGATTTCAGAATAATATTTGTGTCTTTTAATAAAAGGAGTTGGAAGCCAGACCTATTAAAACTGCACAGGTAAACCCATAGCCAGTTTGCGTTCAGTGCTTAAATAAAACCCATTCTGGTCTCAATTAGTCCAGACTAACCAGATTCTTCTCTGAGATGTGACTGACTTCAGATGAATAAGAAAAAAAATTCTGACTATAGTAACCAGAAAAAGGTGAAGTTGCTCTAAAAGCTAGGGTGGAATATTTTTAATATAAAATTTATGTTTGGAACCTAGGGATAGACACATTTAATCGGCAATTAATCAATTAAGATTTAACGATTAATTGAATGCATCTTTAGACTGATGCTGAAAGTGTACATAAGTGCATATGTTCCATTGTAACCATTGAATCAAGCCCATTTAAATGCTACAAGAGTTGTTCATATTGTAATAAAAATCTAAATAAGGACACGAACTAGGTTTTGTTTACTTTAATTTAAACAGGCTATAAATATTTAATTTTAATCTTGAAATATTGATTAATCGATAATCTATCGTTAATTCTGATAATCGATTAAGACAATTAAGTAGAATGCCCATCCCAGGTGGAACCCCTGATCTAGCATGCAGGGATGAATGATATAGCAGTAAAAAGTAAAAGAAGTTTCTTTTAAAGGAAATGATCTCAAATTTTCTGATAATTGAGGACAAACATGATTCAGTCACAGAAACCAAAAAAGGGATACATTGTAACTGAATAAATATAATTCAAATGAAAAAGTAACCCAACGGCTTCCTCCAACAATTTCAGCTAAGATTTGTTAGTTTTTTTATGAAGGCCTAATTGTCCTAATAACTCACTCTGAAAATTGTTTTCTCATAACCAACACACTCCACACTATTCCTATGTTTCCTTGTAAAGTTGTGGAAAAAAACATTACAATACAGTTGAAGACAACAACAGCCATTGCTCAGAGAAACTCTTCAGTACTAGTCTACTGTAATGTATATTTTATTTAATAATTTGTAATGATGTCGAGAACTAATGGGGGTGCAGACGTTTACTGAAAAAGTTTTTATGATTCCTGTATTGCTCAGCATTTTCTGTTTTAGGACACTTAATGGGAATGTGATATCCATCAGTGCAGCCAATTACTCCAGGGAAGTTCCCATATTCCGATAAGTCTTGTATAGTCTCGTAGCTGTTCTGATAAACAGCGTATGGATTTTTCTCACTCCTCATATAGCTTTGCAGACTTTGTGCACATTTTATTGTTCATTCCTCACTGTCACCTCAAACTCAGAAGGAGTTTGGATTGAAGACTAGATTCGATGCAGTCTGTTGGTGTCTTTGCATAGCTATTTGTTATTCATTGGCTTGTATATATGTATGTATGACAATCAGATTGGCTTGAAGTGGAGATGACGTTATGAATTGGCGCTATACAAATAAAGTTGAATTGAACTGAATTCACTTACACCACACAAGTACATATGCTGCTCCACATGCCAAAAACCTCAAAGTGATGAAAACGTGTACGTAAGAGGGTCTATGGTTCCCCTTACTGAGTAACATGACAGTTGCATTTTCTTTGCCCATACAAAAACATTCATGAAAATCTATCATTTAATTCATTAAGTGGGTTACTTCTGTCTGTGGTAATCTTTAAGTATCACTAATGTAGTCAAGCCAATCCATTTCCACCACACACTGAAGTTAAACCCGCCTCTACCCAGGTTTAATTCAAGTCTTCCTTTAAATCTGGACTAGCTCTAGTCTTCTCTTGAGACAGGAAGTCATCTAACCCAATACCAGGACAAGTCTGAGACTATTCTAATCCATATCTAAAGAAGCTGTTTACATAAATCCTGATTTAAAACGTCATTTCGCTGAAAATCCATACAAAAGCAAACCGAAGCACCAGGAAATTCCTCATCTGTTCAAAAAGACCAAGAAAAGACAAATCAGTTTCATAAGCTTTTATTTACATGCAATAGTGCTTCAGCATGTGCAGCCACAGAGCAGTTGCACTTTTTAAGGGAGTGAGGATTCAGGATCTCCTTCATTTCAATCACAGATGTCTCTGTCAAAGACTACTTAATACTTTGTGCACCGACCAGTGAGGGAGGAATAATACTGACACACACGTCACAGCATCCTCTACTGGCAGTCATTTGGTAACCAGCAAATGGGTAAACACAGAAGTGGCTGCAGTATAAAGTTCAGCTTATCAATGACTGAGTTATTTTCCAGAATCTCTCCCATTCAGTGATTTTAAAAAATAACATAAGCTCCAAAAATAAATAACTATACAATATATATAATCTCTTGTACACTACCAAAAACAATGATTTATGTTGCATACATGTGTTAATAGTTTGTTAATGATGAGCAATGCATAATACACTTGTGTTACTGCTATACAAAATAGAAGTTGTATCTTGAGAACATGATGACACAACAGAGCTAAAGAGGGATGAAGCACCTCATAGTAACAGCATCGTACGGATTCAAATGGTCCCCTTTTGTTTTCGTTTCTGTTGCGTATAAAGCTAAGTACCTAGGATCCAAACGTTAAGGCTGGGAGAAATCTACGAGGAATGACGTGAGGACTGGAGGGGGGGTCCAGACATGAAGTGCTGAGCTGAGAGGAAGCCCCCTCTTCTTCACAGGAGGAATAACGTCTCATAACTTTGACCCTCCCCTGGAAATGCAGACAGAGTTGGGCACCAAAACTCCCTTTGTCCATAACATAGCGCGAGCAGATGTATGAATAAAGTCTTTTTCAATATGAAAATAACCTTATATACAGTATAATCGGACACCTATGTACAAAAGGCATAAATATATAAATATCTGTGATACAAAAATAAATATTTTCTCTTGTTTTCCTCTGTTCATTCAACTGTCTCTTATGCATCTGTGGTGTCGGCCGTCCCCGCGTTGTGGAGGGGCGCTTCATTCGGGAGGGCGTTCACGTCCGGTGTCGTGGCCGTGGAAGACGACGTGGTGAAAATGCCCTCATCTTCTAGAGTGAGAAGATGGAGACACGTTGGGTCTGCTGAAAAGACGAGAGAGGTGATCAGAAAATAAAGCCCCTTTTTGTAGTTATCGATGGAAGAAATCTGTGCATACTTTGAGAGACGTCGTCTGCTTCGTCTCCACTGCGGAGGATGCTGTCGCCTCCCGCTTCCTGAGCACTGACGGGCTGATGGGAAGACGTCCGGAGCTGAAGGGTGGTGTCGTCTGGAAGGCTGCAGGTTTGTTCGTGATAATCAGACCCACTGAGGAGGAGGAGGAGAAAAACGATCTTGTAAGAGATGAAACTTGTGATTTCAGTGTGAATAATGAAAATATCAGAAAAGCAAACGGGGATTGTTTTTGTTTTTAAAGTTGAACATCAATAAAACTCATTTATATTGCGTTTTGGTTCATTCAATTAATATCTAGTTAACGCTTCCATTTTTCATCCAGTTGCTCAGTTTGCTCAGATAATTCAACTCAAAGTTTATTTATTTTATATCTATCATTGATTGAAGTATTTAACAGTGACCCTACATGAAATTAGAGTTTGAGCTGATTATTAAAGAAAAAAACCCTACCTGCTGGAGTAGTGGTAAACAGGCAGCTGTCCATTCGACACCATCTGTGGCAGCAGCGTGTCACACTCCATATCACAACCCCCTTCATCCTGCAATGCACCAGCACATCTGGATGACATATATCTATTTACACACATTGAGCAATAGGCAGTATAAGCCTGAGTTGTACCTGCTGAAGACCTGGCAGGCGGTGCTTTGGGTGGTGGACTTTGCCGTTCTGAGTGTATTCTCCGTTAGCGTTGTAAACGCCGTGCGGGCCCGAGACGTGTGCGTCCAAAGGACAGTGTCCAACCAGGGAAAGTCCCTGCAGGGGAACCATCGTGTACTGGCATGAAGACACCGGGGTGGCCACGGCGGAGAAACACAAATCCGATGTTTGCTCTGGAGTTAGGCAAAAAGAAAAAAAAAAGAAAAACACGGTTAGAGGCAAAAATGTGAAACCCTGAGAAACACTCATGGAGCTTCCAGGAAAACTCACTTTGTTTGGCCCAAGCTCTCCAGAGGCAGAAGGGGATGAAGGCCACGATGATGAAGACGAAGGCTCCTAGGACGATGCCGACTATGAGGTAAGGGAGGTCACCGTGCCGGATCACCGGTTTGTGATCCTCCGACTCTGATATCGGGTCTTTTGATGGATTCGGCCGCAGAGGATTGAGACGAGCTGAGGCAGCCAAAAGAAGAACATAAATGTTATTATTCGACTTCTGCGAATCGGACTCAGAAACGAACAATTTCACCAACAAACGAGCCCACCTTTCGTTTCGAGGATCACCACATTCCCAAATTCACTTTCTCCTTTCTCGTTGAAGCTCTGCATCTTGATGTCGTAGGCCGTCTCCGGCTGCAGGTCGGTGATGGAGTGCCAGTATCTGTCTCCCTCAACCACATCCTTTTTGTAATCGCTGTCATTATCGCTGTCTGTGGGCCGGTAGTAGATGTAGAAACCATAGATGGGCGTGTTGTTTACCGGAGTGTACTGCAGGGAGGGGAATAAATTAAATTAGCATCACAGTTAGCTTAAAGTCGAACCATAATATGCTGCATGTGCGCATGCTGGACACCGACCGTCCATTTCAGAATGATGGTGGTCTCGTTGATGGCCTCGTTGTAGGTGATGTACGGCCCGTCGACGGGGCGCTCGTGTGTCCTCCCTCCCACCACCGTGTACGCTTTGGAAGGGGCGCTCGGCGGGCTGGAGCCGATCACGTTCACTGCTATCACACGAAACTTGTACGACGTACCTGTAGGGAGAGGAACAGGCATTTTAATCTGACTGAGCTTTAAATTTTCTGTTGACTAATGATGTTGTTTTACGTCTCCTTCTCAGAGCAAATGTTACGCTGATAGTGACCAGTTATGCGGTGTGTCTCAATCCGAGGGCAGGGCACTTCGAAGTGCGGATTCGAAGTGCGCATACGTCATAGCGGCGCGCGAAGCACTGTCCCGATTGCCAAGCCTCCGAAGGAGCCTCCGAATCCACCCTTCAAACCCGCACTTCGATTAGCTTGAATCGAAGGATACAAGAGATGTATCCTTCGCGCCCTCTCATATCCCATAATTCACTGCGA
>JBBDHI010000019.1:11324352-11337379 GCA_037177115.1 Craterocephalus stercusmuscarum
CAGAAAGGGTGAATGTAGATGGAGGAAGTGAGAGCCCAAAGGATAGAGAGAGTGTGTAGAGATAGTGAGTGAAGAGGGGAAGGAGGGGGTGGGGGTAAAGAGTGTAGGAACAGATATATGTATATCTCCTTCTACTTAGGTTTCGATTACTGAGATATCTGTAGCAGTAGGGCTGGGAGATGTGAACCAAGTTTCATATCTCGATAACTTTCTCCTTAATCATGATAAATAATTAAAATAATAGAAAATTCCTTTCAATGACCATAACAAAAACAGAGTTGTGCAAAAAAATAGATATTTTTAACTCCAAACGAGCTAACTCGATACAAACGATATTCCCTAATTCTATCTTGTCCCGATATATTTTAAAATTTCGATATATAAACAGTAGTATTAAAAAGTTCATCTTTGCTTGCGCACAAGATAAGTTTTAAACAACTTCATAGATGAGATCTGAACAGGCGGATGCTTATCGATGCTCTCAAATTTCTTAATCCCCTTCCAACCTTCTAGATACAAACAACAGTGCTGACTATTGTTCAAACTTATTTAGTTTGAAACACCACTAAAAGTACATTTGGACATTTTTACTAGTGTACAGTTAGATTGCGATGTTCTAACTCGTCTATTGTGCTTTGTGGAGTTTAAGTTGGAACCTTTTCTGCTCCTTGGATGACTTACTGTGCAGTTTTTGGAGAGAAGCTCTGGACAGAAAGCAGGGGAGAAGTAAGACAAGAAGGGAGCTTTTTTCTTTTTTTTTTTTTGCAGTGGACAGAAAAAGGGAGTGGAGGCACGTTAAAGATGCTGGGATCATGGCCATATAAGTGCAGAAAAAGAGGGCAGCAAAAGACTCCCAGGGACATTTCTTCTCATGTAACCTATACGCATCGCCATGAAGTCTCTGTTAAACCCCGTTTACTGTCGGATCTGAAGTCGATACCGCTTCTTGTCCAGAGGAAATGGGTCAAGGTCCTGATCCGTTTCATGTCTGCGTGCCTCATCCTCCTCTGCGGCCGGCAGGATGTTGTCATGATGACTTTACTCCGTACACCGAAGAGTGACCTGCAGCTTTTAACAGGTTCCGTGCAGTAATCCTCCTAATACCCTGCGACTTTGGATGAGCATTTCCAAAAAGTCATATGGATGCATTTCAAAGAGTTCGGAGACAAAAGGAAACTGGAGCCAGCTGCCACCTTCCTCTTACTGGCATACAGTTTCACTTCATGACAACATGGGTACATTCAAAGTGGAAAATAACTACACCCTGTGGGAACAATAATACTCAGCTAATCACTTACGAAGCGACATGGTCGTTATTGTGTTAGGAAGGTGTTTGTGTGCGTGAGAAAGGGAATAAATGGCAGAGGGAAACACCTCCAGCGTGATCTCATCTTGTTTCAGCCGAATTCTGTCTTTGTTTTTACTATTTGCTGAAAAGGTCCATTGAGAAAAATTGGAAAAGAAAGTTATTGTTGATCACATTTCAAAGTTGTTACTGGAGCGCCTCCTGCTCACTTAACACATTTACACTTGGAAACCATATAAAAATGTCAAAACTTTACATGTTCAGGAACCCGGCTGATGCCTGACCCGGCACACCAGACTCTGATTAGGAGGAAATGTGAGTTACAGAAGTGTTTCAAGTATGATTTGCTGTTTTAAAACAAAAAAAGAAAGAAAAAAAAAATCAGTGAGAAGGAACTGGCTTCTTTCTGATTTACACAGCTCCCATTCCGCTACATTAAATCAGTCCACTTTAATACCTTTCTTTAAGCAGACGCCAAGCACCACAGTTCGGCTGGAGTAACTTTTTTTCAAAGGCTTAGTCATAAATAGCCGAAGAAAAAGAGGGGTCACAAATATCTGCTGGCAGCCGGGCTTGAGAATGTCACCCATTCCAACACGGGGTCGAGGAGACCGGGGACACAGCGGGGTCCGCGGGATTAAAACAGATCAAAACAAAGTTAATAACTGCTAATGAGAGCCCGGGACTCCCTGGGGATCCACTCCTGTTCAACTTTTCTTCCACTCAAGCCAAAACATTTCCCTTGTTCAGTCTTTTGTCTTTCACCAAATCCCCTCACATATACGAAGAGAGGATAAACACATGAGGATGCTGCCAGTGTACAAGTCTGATGTTGATGTTAGAACTCTATTAGAGTTGTTTCGATACGATACCAGTCTCTGGAAATGTCTCCGATACCGCCCCAAATTCTGGTATCGGTGAGTACTGGAGTTCAGGCACCAATTCGATACCACATAATTTATGAAAATAAGTATCTATTTGCTGATTAGCTCAATTAGCTCTGACACAGTTCTTCTTCATTGATAGTAAAACAGTTGCACTGTGCAGCTGATAGTAATGATGTCAGCGGTGTGTGGTAATATTTCATACTGGATTCTCCCACCAGGAAGACTGCATCTGATGATAAATGGCTTCAGTTTGCTGGATTCATTCATGTCTTACAAAGAGTTTAACCTGAGCCAGGCCTCATCACAGTGCTAATTATATGACAGTCATGCAGGTGTAATATGTTTGTTTTGTAATATAGTGGTATTAGTACTCGATATCAGCTGATACCCACTGCACAGGTGTCAGAATCGGTATCAGAAAGAAAATAAAGGTATCGGCACATCTGTACTCTGTATCGTGCAAAAAATGACTGAACTCTTATTTATGCTTTCTTTCCAGTTCCCATCTATGTGCCGTTCCTGATCGTGGGCTCCGTGTTCGTAGCCTTCATCCTGGTGGGCTCTGTGGTCGCTGTGTGTTGCTGCCGCTGCCTCCGACCCAAGCAGGAACTGTCATCAACAGGCGCCACAGGAGGCGGGGCCGCCGGTGGGCGCCTCCTGGAAACCATCCCCATGATGGCCAACACCTCCAGGGGTTCCTCGTCCCGACAATCCAGCACAGCCACTTCATCCAGCTCCTCCGCGCCGCCCGCGGCCCCCCGCCCCGCCCCGCCTCCGATGATGCGGGCTCAGGCCTCCTGCTGCCTGCCGCCTGACGCCAGCGTCTTTGTCAACATGCCCACTAACTTCTCCGTTCTCAACTGCCAGCAGGCGACACAAATCATGTCCCACCAGGGGCAGTTCTTACACCCGCAGTACATCGGCTATGCCCACCCAGTGTCCCCTACCCCGACCTTTTTGGACTCCACTCAGGGAGGATATAGACCCCTCCAGTCCCCTTGCCCTCCTCCCACCGGTGGGTCTAGTGTCACGAGTGACCAGAAATACCCTCCTGTGACAGTGTGATGAGGGGCCCGCCTGCAGACCACTCTACTTTGTTGCAAACTTGTGAAGTTTAACCCACGAGGGCTGCAGAAGAGACATTTGGGCACACTGTCAAAGGAAAAAAAAAATAAAAAATCAGGAGGGCAGACTCACATTAAGCCGTTTCTGGTAGCGGGGTCTGTTCTGCTATTCGGTGTGAAGTCTGTTTAGTGTCTCGTATGACATCTTGGTGAGTCACTCTAAGCTAAGCTCAGCCTACGATGGGTTAAAAGACAAAAGTACAAGTCGGAGTGTTACGCAGCCAAGATGGCAACGGTGCAGATTTCAGTGCAGTCTGCAGCTCAAATAATGACTGTTTGTGTTTGCATGGATACGGATGTGATTTGTTAAGAGAAAAAAAAAGAAGAAAAAAGAGATTAACTGGCTTATATGTGCGGGAATGAGTGATGACTGGATGATTTATAGCAGTAAATTGTATGAAAAATGGATGTTCAAGCAAGAAGAATATGACCACACGCTGTGTTTATGCCATGTGCACATCTGTGCTTGTGAATGACTGTGACTGGTTTACACAAAATGGTATATTTTGTTTGTGCTGAAAGAATGAGGACAGAAAGCATGCGGATAGACATTATTAGTACTGTATGTGTGAGAGCGAATGCGGGAGAGTGTGAACTGTGGAGAGATGTGGCCTCATGAGTAACTGTGAGTGAGCTGTGTGTAATGGGAAATGCAGGTGGTGTGATGTGAAAGGCAGTTGCAATCTCCCAGTAGGCCGTTTAAACTCTAATGAAGTGAACACAGGACACGGACTGTGACGCTCCACCCAACTTATACAAGCCCCTCTCCTGCCACACAGAGAGGGAAAAAAACAAATATCCTCCCGGAGCGGACGTACACCTCTGAATATGATAATATTCACACGGAGCTGGTGGTTAATGTTGCTTGGACGTGCGACTGTGTGTGACACAGAGGGGAGGTTGCAGAGTTAATTACACGGCAAAAACTCTGCCTGCCACCTCCCTCAGAGAGAAGTGTGTGTGTTTAACACCGGCACAGTTCAGCGCATTAACACCAGCAGTTGAGTCGTTTTTCCATTTACACAAGGTACGGAAATTATTGCTTATCAAGCGAAGAAGAAGAAGAAGAAAAAGTTGGTCGCTGATAACTGAGGAACATGTAGTGAGAAGATTAAGCCGCTTTTCTGCACGTCCTTAAAGGGTTTCTGTGTGACTTACGGCCACTAGGGGGCCAAACTTCTAACTTCTCACAGCCCACCCGACACTATTGCAAAATTAAACAGTCTTTATCTTTCTGGGCTGCTCTGACCCCGTGTTCCTCCTCTTACTTTTTCAGATTTAATACATTTTCAAGGAAAAATGAGCATAAAGCACAGCCCACTGCATTTTCTAGCTGCAGGGCAAGGTGCTGCAGGTCACATGACCCAATGAGAGACGGATCCGCTCATGCAAACTCACAATGTTTGGTTTCTGAAGAGGGCAGCCCCCTCAGAGCGCTGACATGCAAAAAAACACTATACTGACCCCAGAAATCATAACATCATATAATTTGGGTAGAAATTACAGGTTTAGGGCAGCTAGAGGCCAAAAGTTACACAGTCTCCCTTTAAATATTAAAACCGGTATGTGTCTGCACATCTTCTTTACTTCAAGCATAATGTCTGTATGATAACGTGGGCAGCTTGTGTGAGGAAAATAAAAAAACAACAGCATATGTTAAATGTTGGATTCATTTTAAACTGAATGTGTTTTCTCGCTCTGAAATACCGTGACGCAGAAGAAATGTTTTATATATGAATTTTAAAAATAAATATTTCAAAACAAACAGCGTGGTGCTGCTTGGTTTGTTTCTGCATTTTGTTTCTTGCATAGGAACACGAGCAACGGTTTGTGCTTTAAAAGCAACAAGGTATAAGCGCACACACACTCACATATATTTAAAAAAAAAAACTTGATGAATGGGTCGCCTTAATCCCTTTGAAACACCTTCACAAAGAGACACATACTTAAGCTTTCAGACGCATTATACACATTTGCAGACTGGTCTACCTCCCACAGAGAATACGGCAAATACCTGTCACACCGCCTGACACGCAAAAGAGAAACAAAACAGAACAACGGACAGTTTCAAACTGTAAAAGTACAATAATGTGGGAAGCGGAGCAGGTCGCTGGATTCACTGGGGAGGAGCTGGAAAGCATAAATGGCCCGATGGATTCTCCATCCTGCTGCAGCTGTAGTTGGTTTAGGCTGGGCCACGTCCAGGAAAGTGGGTGGGAAAGAGATCTTCAATTGAAGAGGAATAAGCTTCTAATGGTCCGTCTGCACCAACTCTCCTGAGCTTAAACAGGGGGCGTGGGAGCGGCTTGATTCTGTCCATATATAAAATCATATGCAGATCATATCAAATCTCGCTCCATATATTTTCCGCACTTTTCTCTTTCCAGCCTGAAATGTAAACCAACCTTCTGCAGCTTCCCCGGAGCTACAGCTCAACCCAAATCTTCCCGTTTGGCTATGCGAGCACTTAGCTGAGAGTCAAAACACAAAGACATTTAGTCAGGCCATGGATTGATTAGATTTAATGATTACGACTCAAATGGACAACCCCGCCACCCTCTCCGCTCTCCCAACCCTTCAGTCCTGCATTCCTGAACCACAGTGTCCTCAACGCGGAGCACGCAGACAATGGGCTCTACATTTGAAACGAATCCCAGAGCCAGAGAAACACATGATCCATGCGAGTGTTTCAATCAAATCCCCTCAGTTTGGATGCCTGTTAGGAGCAGTTCAAGTAAAATGTTCTCTCTAAAACATGTCTCCACACATGAGTACAAAAACATATTAATGAAAAGGAAAAAAAAAAAACAATATAAATGTTTACATGTTCATGTCCACTTTAATAAAAAAACAAAAAACAAAAGAAAAAGTCCAATAAAGAGCAGATATCCAACAGAACTGTGGGAGCTGAAGTAATAATGCCACATATGCTGCGTCTACATCAGTCGATGATGCTTGATGACATCGTCACGAATCACAGGAAAATATATTATATAAAAAAAAATGAAAAAGAATTAAAACTGTTGGAGGAGAGAAAAGGAGATATGGAGGCTGCAGAGCCGCTATGAGATGCAGAGATAAGGAAGAGCTGAAGCAGGCAGAGGTCCCGGTGGGGTGGGAGGGGCTGCAGCGGGGGGTGGTCCGGTTTGGGGGGGGGGACGTTCTGCCTCGGCGGCATCTCTGCGGTGTCTGGCAGTGGCGAGAGGCCTCTAGCTGTGATGCAGAACTCCGGCCGGTCCTCGGTCTGCGCTTACCCTCCCACCCGCTTCCCGAGGAACTCAACCTGCGCCCGGATGTGTGCGAGCGTGTGTGTGCGTGTGTTTATTTGGACGTCCTCCTCTGTGACGGCGTGTGATGACGGATGACTTGAGCCCTCCTCCTGAGAGGGAGATGAGAGGTAACCTTGGAAGCAAACACGCGTGGACGGACACACACATGCACACAAACACAGGAGCGCCGGGTGCGTGCAGACAAACATGCACAGGCAGATACAGAGGCACACACGCGCACACACATACATAGACACACAGCGGCATGAAGCGAGCCCAGTCTGAGCGGTATACAGATACGAGAAGAAGTCTCTGAGTTGGACTTGGCCTGTCCGTACGGGGATATGAGCGCTCATGCCAGTGCAGCTTTTTGTGAGTTTGTTGCGTGTTTGGCCTGGTCCCTTCTCCCAACGCCGTCCTCCACGCGCCAACCACGGCCTCCACACTCGACCCTGACCCTCCCCTGCCCCCCCAACCCCCGCTCAGGGATGGGTCATAGTTCCAGTAAGGCCACAGCGGGGTTTGGCCGCCCGATTTCAGGGTGCCGCTAAAGTCCGTCTCCGCTGACAACCTTTGTTATGTTGAGCCGAAGCCTTGATCGGAGCGGGTTAGAGGCTGGGCCGCTGGCGGGTGGTATCGTAGGAGCGGACTACCTGGGACTGAGACACCACGCCGTGCTCCTCCTGAGAGAAGGCGTAGCCATCTGCAGAGAGACACCAGGGGACAAAGCTCACATCATCAGTTCGTGTGTGAGGACACATTTTGGGCTTCACAGCGTTGATTTTTACAGCTCTTCCTTCCTTTTCATACGAGCTGAACTGGAGAAAGATACTAAACTTACTGGGTTTTCCCCTCATGGCTTTCCCAAGCGGTTACGTGACACACACATTATACAACTTAGATAAAGACAGAGCAGATCTTCAACCGGGACACTTACGTGTCACAGTCTGCTGCACCGAGTTCGAGCGTCCGACACTTGAAGGTGTTTTCCTAAAGACTCTTGTCAGCAGATGGGCTCGTTCGTTTAGACTGCAAAGAGAAAAGCAGCAAAGTTACTCCAGAGCTTCAGACCACTCGGAACTACCCTATTCTATCCGCAGCTCTGATTAACAGAGATTCTCTATCACTCATGCAAATACACAGCACCAGAACTAGCAACTGTGAAGAATTTCTTATTCACTAGGAACATTTTTTTGTGTCTTTGAAATGAAGGTTTCAGCTGAGACAGGTGTGTGGGGTGGAAATGCACAAGTCTTCACCAAACAAAATAAGCTTGTCCTTCTGGGATCAACATGAAAACAGGCTGATTAACAAGCTCAATTCTGAGGGAATTAAGGACCGCAAGGGGGTGGTTTTGATATCAATTGCTTCTGACATTTAATTCAGACAAGCAGTAAGTCATACACTGCCTGCAGGCTAACAGGCCATCCACAGTGAACTAGTCCTCACCCCTTGGCCACTCCTCTCCTCATAACTCCCTCCTTTCCAAGAAGAAGAGTGGGTCCTCTGTTCTAAGACCACACGCCGTCACGGCTCCTCTCCTCCTGTGACCAAATATAACTAAACCCTTTCTACATATTCCACACAAATGTATGCGTTTTTATTACATTTGAGAATCTCTCTCCTGTCTCATCGTCATCATTTTAGCTATAAAGTATCGGATGCAAACTTGGGGACGCAGACTTCTAGATCAGGACTGGCTGAAAGAATATATATTCTCCACAGTTATCCTCCAGTCTAGCATTGAACTGATGGTTTTCCCCGGAACGTACTTTATTCTGCAGTGATAATGATCAGTGGATTACTGATGAACTACAGCCAGCAGTCCCATGGCTAACGTTTGGAACAAGCACTTAGGAAACTTCTCCAAATAAATATGACCCTTGGAAATCTTCCAAGTTTTTGCTAAGAGATGAGGAGCTCTAAAGTTTTTCTCAAGAAATAATGTCTGTTAAATAGATGACGGCGCTGAGCGAATGATAAAAGATGAGATGGCAGCTGGACAAATACACGAAGAGCTTGTGCATTGCTACGATCCGACTCTGATGTCTCTCCCTGAATACCTGCTGATTCGAAAAGAGCCCAAGGATGTGCTTCTTTTGAAATGTTCCTGTGGGACGACCCCGTACTGTAGCTTTCACCCGTCCCCATGCCTGCATAAAGAGCTCCTCAGGAACTGCAAACACAGATGTGCTGTTTTTCTTTTCGCTCCACTGACTCTCTGCCCACCGTGACTTTCCATATCTGATTTGAAATGGGGAGGATGCGAAGGATCTGGGGCCTCAGGTACTAACGCATCAACGTGTTCTGTACGCCATGTTCCACTAGCACGTCTGGATGAACACGAAGCCACGCTCTTGTCATTTGAAAGTGATGGGCTACAAAGTACTAAAACTCTCCTTTATGTGTGTTCAGGTGGTTTTCTTGTTATTTGGGCTAAAATGTAAAAAATCCAATTAACTTTTTTTGCATTTGCATATTTATTAATGGGAGGAGACGAGGTGGTCCTGGCGTTGCGCTCAGTTGTAAGATGAGATGTATCAAGGAAATGGAGCAAGCACACACACAGATTCATACATAGGAATATTTTTGGGTGTACCTGGATCCCAGTTTCGGTTGTATGTCATCTTTCAGTAAAAAAGCGACTTAATTCTTTACACACGAGGCCCCTGGTTTATGGGTGTGAAAGTTGGTTTCAGTGAGGGATGGGCCATTGGGTGCACTTGTTACTCACTCATCTCTTTCCAATTTGAAACACACCTCAGCTTCCTCAGCTCATCTCAAGCAGCTCTAATCACAGTCTTCTATATGCTTCTCAGTTTTAAAGGATTAAATTTTTTTGGTAATATTTAGTGGCAAACAGTTGGATTATTAATACCAAGATGCTTTATTTAATCTTTGCTCATTTGTGCTCATTAGTTTCACTGATTAAAAGGGAAATTGTGTTTAAAAGTTTGAACCCATATTTTCATTGGTTAGAAACTGATTTTACGTAAACTAAAGTGAACTAAAAGATACATTACTGTCCTGTAAAATCTTTAGGACAAGAAAAATATATATATCGACTAAATATCTACACAGGCCACATCTAGTCTTTGCACATATTTTCCCACCAGCAACCGGTGCATTTTGTTCTAACACGACTCCACAAACACACACACAAGGCTAAGTCACAGTCTGAGGCGCTATAGCCAAACAGTAAACACACCAGGTCTGTACAGCAGTTCAAATGGGTCCACCTACGAAGAAATCCAGGGGAATGGTGAAAATTGAAGAACATGAAGAGGGAAAAAATGCAAATGTAAAACTTAAAAGATGAGAAATATAAAAAACGTGAACTCAGATAAAGAAAACCGAGCACATGCTACTAAAAAGCAGCTTGCAGTGTGGCACACAAGTACAGTAATTAGAGGTCAGAGTTCACACAGTGGAGCAGTGCAAACCCAGAAACTACCTCTGCAGAGCAGTTCTGGCTCTATGGGACCTCCACCTTGCCTTCAGCCCTGTGGACAGTTCCACAGGGGATGCAAAAATATTTAATGTTCCATTTCAAGTAAAGGTTAAACAAATCATTGCTACAGCAGTGGGAAGAATTTCTACTGCAGAGGAAAAAAAATACAAATTGAACATGTATTAGCAAAAGGTTTGGAGCAATTTGATGCACAGAAAAAGAAAAAAAAATTGCAACAGAAGAAAAAAAAAACATTAATAATGTTGCCACTGGAAATGAATGTGAATTCTGGTGGGAAGCCCTGATGCTTTGGAGATTTTACACACCTGCGGCCGCTGGAATCCCGAAGCACTGCCGCCCCCGGATCAACGGCCCGCGCCTCCAACTCCTGCACCTCCTCCAGCAGAGACTTCCTCACAGTGCGACGTGTGCTGCAGAGTAGAAACTAGCTCATCAGACCCGTGACGGAAAGTCTGAGTGCTGCAGTTTGCAGACACATGCGATTCATAAAACGAAGTGTACGTAAGCGTTGAAATAGACTCTGGGTTATGTAAACCATTGAGCTAAGTTAAACACATTCTGTATGGATTTCCAATGTATTTATGCTCAATGTGTTCTACTTACGCTGTCCAAGCAAAATCTTTAAGTAAACATGCAGTAGGCACCAGGATCAGGCCGAGCCAGAAGTACCAACACTGCATCACCCTGCCAGCCTGCAATGACAACATACAGACTGCATTTGTTTTTGCTTGCACATTAATTCAGCTTGAAGATTAAGCTTTCCCTCAGCAAAAAAGCATAAATAGACCAACACTGTGGACGAGGCAAAGGGAAATAAGTGCCAAAGGGCAAAGCACAGAGTGTGGAAGTTAACCGAAGTTGAACATTTGGAATCTCAGCCAAACATATTTTGCAGCTTTCTCACAGCCTGCATCTACACCACAAACTGGATGAAACAGCATTCCCACAAGTGAAACAGCACTTCTGTGAAGCGGGATGATAAAAACGCCAGTGAGTAACCACAGATCGCCCCCCTCCTACCTGTCTCTGCAGTCCAGCTGCAAGCCAGCTCATTGACCTACGACCTCGTTCTCAGTCTGTCTCCCAAGATTAATCACGCGTCTAACCACTGTCTCAGTATGTCAGTCTGCCTCTCACTCCCACACATCTTTCTCCGGTGATTCCCTTCAATCTCACTCTTTCACAACTCGCTTTCATCATTAATGACCGTTGCCTCGGTTGCTTGTCCTCACCTGCGTCTGATAATCCCAGAGCTTTCTCCCACTTCTCCAACATCCTCCTTTCGGCTAACTGCAAGAGCTTTGTGCTCTTTCTTTCACTAGCCTGATTCACGGTGTCCGAGTACAAATATTAAAGCTAATAGCGTCGTGGAATCTACCAATTCATTGCCCGTAGCATGTGTTTCCTGTGTCCTGAGTTTGAAAACAGGGATGAAGAAATCATTCGACTCAGACAAGAGAAAGTAACAAGGAAAACGAGTCAGGCAGCCTCTGCAAGATATCTGTGTCTGTGACAAAACCCCCACACAGAGGCACACAATTCACTTTTGTCGCACTGGAAATATGACATGTCACATGCTGAGGATGCCGAGGAAAACGGATTTTCTGTATTTTGCTAAAGCGATAGAATCGAACTATTAAGGCTACGGCACTTTATAATCATCACGGTTATTCTGAGCGGAAACACACAGCTCCTTCCCATCCTGCGTCCCCCCTGGACAGATGGAAATATAGATAGCAGGAACAGGGGAAATAAGAGAGGTAATGGGGTAGGTTTTTTGGAGGGAGGGGGGGGGGGGGTAATTGAGTGTCTCTGACCATTCCCCTGTTAGACTGAGCAGCTGCAGAGATATTTGACCGCATTCCTGATTTCTGACACAAATTGAATTAATGGGCTGAGGGGAGCTAAGATGGCCCGATTCCTTCCCCTGCCCGTTTACAGGGGCACCTCGTCCCACCCCAGCCCTCATCTTCAAACTCTTACAATCAGTTTCTCACTCACTGGGTCCAACAAACAAACACACACTCTCTTTACCCCCCTCTCTCCGGAACGTCGCCATCGCCACCAGCAGCCCACACTCTTGAGTCAACACCTCCACAGAGGGTAGTAAAAGACCGGGGTTCGGGTGACATGCAGCAGGTGCGGGAAGCCTGCTGAGAGGGGCTGCGGGGGTATGAACCTCCCCCTGGGGCTCCAGCAGTGCTGACACGGAACACCCAAGAGGTGGGTCTCATAGACGCCGCGTATCAGCAACCAAGGAGAAGGGAGGGGTAGTTGTTGTAGAAAAGAGATGTAGAGGGAGGGTCTTTGTAAATCCCAGTCACCCTGGATGAAATGAATGAGAGCTACTTGCCTGGCCCAGCATGTCGGGGGCAATGGGGAAAGTGGGCCAGATGGCAGAGTAGACGGCAAAGAAGACCATCCAGAGCGCCATGCTTCCCCACACCGCCAGGTGGGAAAACTAAAACACGGGAAAAAGGATAAAAGAAGGCAAGGAAAAAGAACAAAGACGAGTCATAAAAAGGAAAATGCAGACAGACAACATGAGGTCAAATAGTTCACATACAACTCATCCGGATATAGACCACCTTTTCCTCCCATGTTCCCCAGTCTTCATCCCACTCTGTGATCTACTGTAAGGGGACACTGTGTGAATTCCTGGGGGACCTTGCTTCATTACTGCCAGACTGTTGTGTGGACAGCTGAACGGACAAAGGTGTCAGCGCCTATCTGTCTCTGCTGCCAGTCTTTGTCACTCCAACAGCGGGTATAAACCAGATAATGTCACTGTCACGGCGTGAGCTGCTGTTTTCTTAAACTCTTCATTCACTACTGCTGGTGTTGTTTCAGGACTGAAAGTTGAAACCACACAGTCAGATGTTTAGCTTTGTTTATTAAGGATTTTTCCAGCTTATTTGCTCCAAAATATCACATAGACGTCAAATATTAAGGCTTAAAGCAGATCAATG
>JBBDHI010000019.1:11416392-11427709 GCA_037177115.1 Craterocephalus stercusmuscarum
AAAAAAAAAAACACTTATTACGTTCTTAGCACTTGACATAACTACATGGACAACCAGCAGACCATCAAAACCCCAGGAACAATTAAATACAATTACGTTTTTATACTTGTTTGCTAAATTAATTGTATTATTTAACTCCTCTGTATCTTATTCAAAATTGGCTATGCTTAGTAAGTAACAGATGAAGGTGTAGATATGCTGAAGAAAGGTTAAATGATGATCTAGTTGTTTTTTGTATTGAATGGAAAGAATTGTGATCAATCACTCATGATATATTGCTTTATATCGTTTCATATCGATCGGTGGATCCAAGATCAAATCGAATCAAAATCATATCATGACTGAATTTGAGATATCAGCAAACATCAAATCACTGTATGGATATGATATCATATCTTGATCAAACCAGTGATTCCCAATCCTACTGTTAACGGCATATTTGTTTGTTGATCTGAAAGTTGTTTTGCTCTCTTGGTTGTAGGAACAGAGGCGTTGTGTTGATGGGACATTGCAGAGGGAGGTCAAGAAGGTCCGCAAGGCCAGGAACCGTCGGCAGGAGTGGAACATGATGGCTCTGGATAAGGAGCTGAGGCCTGACCATCGACATACCATACACAGAGACAGAGGGGCTTCCTCTGAGGGCTCAATGTCACCAGAAAACAGGTAACAGGTCTCCCCATATGGTGTTCATTCATTCTCATCACAAAAGTACATTTTGTCTGCATATCAGTTGTTCTTTTGCCCTATCAGAGGTCATGGTGTGGATCCGCATCACTACCCTAACAGCATGAACCACGCTGGCCACGCCCACACCTACTCCGGCCCTCCGCCCAGCGTCCTGGCCGCTCAGATGGCTGCTGGCCACGCCGCCCGTGGAGCAGGCGAACATGATGGCAGGGGCAGGAATATGATGGCCTATCAGGGTGGCACACTGGGACGCTCTCACCACCACCAAGTCCCACTGCCTCCGGCTGAAGCCATGAACGGTGGCTCTATGTCCCTCCCGCCCATGGATTACAGGTAAATAAACTTGCCAACATAGACAAGTGATCGTGCGTTTTATCTTTTTTGTTATATAATTTTCTGCCACTGCACAGTCAGTAAAACATGACAACCACTACAGTATGCAGTGCACATTTAAACATTTCATGCATAAAGTACATAGAGTTTTGATTTTGTCAAATGATCTATTTTGCTGCCAACATTTCTAAAATTAGAACAAAAATTTTTGTTTCAACAAATCTTGAATCTAATAAAGAACATTTACATATCTGGGATGTTCTCAAGCTAATCCATCTGAGAGAGGATGAGCTACTTCAAACTGCTTCACACTTAGTTTTACTGTTAACTTATTAATAATTTGTCATAATGATTTGGACGTTTAAGTAGTAAGATGTTAATTCATCTCAGGCTTTTATTTGAACCCATTTTTAATAAATGCGGGTTAATGCTGCCACCTAGTGGGCGAGTGTCTGTATATGTACTTCACTCTCAAACCTTACTAACAAGGAAAGGTTGTGCATTTTTTTTTTTTTACTGATTCTCTATCATTATGCTTTCCCCACAGTATGGACGGCTATGCAAACACCGGCCCTCCCCCCCCACCACCCGCCCCTCTCATCCCTTCTGCCCAAACAGCCTTTGCCTCGCCACCTGGAGGTCCGATGCCTCCCGGACTGATGGTTGGCACTTGCGGCTACGCTCCGCCTCCACCACCTGTATCTGGAGCCCAGGCGGCTCCTCCTCCTCCTGGCCCTCCACCTCCGCCCCTTCCAGCTGGTGCCTCCCACTCAACAACCCACAAGATGTCCTCTGCGGTCGCCGCTGAGAACACAGCGGTGAACGATGCCCGCAGCGATCTGCTGGCTGCTATACGCATGGGTAAGAGCTGCCTGTAGGCTCTGAGATTCTATGTAGTAGTAGGGAAAGGTTTCTTTAAAACAATATTTGGAGTAACAGATGACTTAAAACTTCTCTTTTGATATGTCTGCAGTTGCATTGCAGAACTTAATGTGTGGACAGTGTTTGCAATTGGGAGGTTTTTAAGGTTTTCAACACAACAGATGAATGAGACATGAATGAAACATAGATCTTCTTCTAGTGATCTAGGTTTTTAAGCTAAAGTAAATATTCTGCTTCATTCATGGCAAGTAACCTAAATGAAGCGATTCCACTGAGTTCTTCACCTCTTTCTCATTTTCTTTGATTACAAATTTCCTGGTGAGTTTCTTAACAGAATAAAGCCAAATGTATCATATTTGATACATACAAAAACTTTGCTCTAAACTCAGCAGAATACAATATGAAACTTGTCTTCTGCCCCCCAATGGATGCCAGGAAGCAGAAGACTGCACTATATTAATTTGGACTTGTCACATGGTAATGAATGGTAGATAAAGAAAGGAAAAGAAAAAAAAAAATTTTCTTACACATTTTGATTAAGGGCTAAATATGTACTTCAGATTTTAAAAATTAAGACTTTTTTTTGCAGTTTTTCCTCGGTTGGGCTTTAAAGAATTAAAGGGGCCACTAGGGAGCCAAACTTGTAACTTCTCACAAGCCACATGAGACTATTGCAAAATTAAACGGTCCTTTTCTTTCTGGGCTCCTCAGAAACTGTGTTCCAGGTCTAACTTTGTTCAAATTTAATACATTTTCCAGGAAAAATGAGCATGAAGCACAGCCGACTGTGTTTTATATATGCAGGGCAAAGTGCTGCAGGTCACATGACCCCATGAGAGACGGATCCGCTCATGCAAAGTTACAATGTCTGGTTTCTGAAGAGGGCAGCCCCCTCAGAGCACTGACATACAAAAAACACTATGATGACCCCAGAAATTATCCTTTATTTCTCATATTAGTCTTATATTTCCCCCAAAAAATATAATTTTTGACAATTTTTTTTGTAATTTATGGTAGAATTAATTAATGTTAAGGAAGTGAAGGACCGTTTATGAAGTGTTTTCCTAAAATCTTTATATGTATTTCTCCCACAGGCATCCAGCTGAAAAAAGTGCAGGAGCAGCAGGAGCAGCAGGCGAAGAGAGAGCCGGTCGGGAACGACGTGGCCACCATCCTGTCGAGACGCATCGCCGTGGAATACTCCGACTCAGAGGACGACTCGGAGTTGGAGGAGAACGACTGGTCGGATTAACACAGGCTTACACATCAATTATCTATGTAGGATAACCACAGTAAGACACACAGTCAAGCCAACCTCACTCTCACCTGGAAGGAGTTGCCACATTCATGGTTCTTCACTGGCTTTGTTGCTGAAAACGCACTACACATGCACACTATCACACGCTGATGGTTGATATAAGCTGAATGGTCCAAAACTGGAAATCTGGGGGTGTATTCCACGTGCAAAAAGAAAGAGAGAAAGAAAAAAATAATGGTAGTATATAGCAATGCTGACCACTGACACGGAAACATTTAACACTGACTTTGATGATTATACTTTAAAGCATTGTGAATACACCCCAGTGGATGTTTCTCTTCCTGTTACAACACTATAGACTATAGCTAACCAATGTACTTGTCTTTTCTTCTTTTTTTTTAATGTTTTTACTGAAACACTCGTAACAGATCACGAGGTAAGTTTTTAATCTGTAGATGGATGGATGAGCGTAATATGTAAAAATAAAAACCGTCTTACTAGGGGGTCATGTATATGCTAGTATGAGCTCTGTAACCTCTCAAACAGAGAGAAAATAAAATCATAATTGAGGTTTCGGCCGGACTGCCATGTCTCTTTACTGTTTCGCTCTCGTAGAGACAACACATACCTGACTCTAAGACTTCAGTTTCCATAGTAACGGTTGCCAAGGAAATGGAAGAGTGCAAAAAAAAAGGGGGGGACAGTAAGCCGCTGCGAGGATGGGAAAGAAAAGCCAGCGGAACAGGAATTTTATGCACAGCACATGTTTGTTTTTAATACAAAATTAACAAGATCTCTCAGTCGAGTGAGCTAACCAAAGCAATAAAAAGTACGACTAACACCTTGGAAAAATAGACACCACGTTCACACAAATGTTTTTGTTTTTGTTTTGTTTTTTTTTACAATATCTCAGTTAAGTTAGTGCATGTTGATTATCATTTAAATGTTTCATTTTGCAGATACTTAATTTGTTGTGCCATTTTCATCCAAAAAATAAAGTGCATTTCACATTGAAAACTACGCGTACGTCTACACGAGATGCTGCTGTCCTGGCTCCGCCCCCCCGACACCTTAAACCCCCAAAGCACATACACACACATTCACAGGCCCTTGAGTGTTTTGTTATTTAGCTCTAAATTAGTAACCGCCAGTAAGACAAGAAAGCCTCCGGTCGGTTCAACAGTTCATCACTGGTATCGCTCCTCCCAAGAGAAAGAAAAACTAAAATTGCTTTGTGCACATCTTGATCTTTGTGTACTATTACACTGTGAAACCATCTAGTAGATTAACAGGTGTGTTTACAGATACATGTTACATCCAACAACCCGCACGTTCCCCCTTTCTTGGATACAAAGCCCTTTTTTCATACCTGTAATCTCAACAATACTGTTGGCTGCACGAGAGACTCACATTCACCAATCGGAGAACTTTGTGTTGATCTTTCTCGAACGTCTTTTCATTCGCTGCTGCATATTAAAAGCGAGGAACGTGGAATCTCACAGAAACACTGTTTACATTACCAGCAAAGGTAGCGAAATGTCATTCACGATAAATGGTGCCACCAAACTCATCCTCCACGTTGACCGGCTTTGGTAGCACCATGCAGGGTGGTATAAAGTCGCCCCCCCCCTTTCCTGTCAGCATGCCTAATTTACAGAGAGAAACGTCAAAGGGGGGGGGGCGGGATCTTTAGATAAATACTACATTCAGAAAAAAGGCTTTACAGCGCAGTTATTTCATACAACATCAGAATCTGAAAGAAGTCAAAGAAGTCAGGTCAGACTGAAGTGGAAAAGAAAAAAAATAGAACTTTTATCGATGAATATAACAAAATAGATTTTTCTCCAAAGGTAAAGTAATAACAGTTTGTGATGGTTTGTGATGTGCCGGTCTGACCCTTTGGTGCTCATCAAATAACACGGTTCAGCCTGACACTGTGCACAAGTTAACATACACCAGCTACATTTCCATGCTCAGAAATGCTGCATTGTAACTTCCCTTACCAGACCCCCCCCCCTCTGTTTGAGAAAAATGTTTTGCTTTCAATGTTAAGCCAAAAAACATGAAGAATTCAGGATCCACATGTCTCAGATTAACTGAGATATCGGGGGTTGGGGGGTGGGGCAGCAGGGAAAGAAAGAATCAGCATTATCTTTGTATTTGGAAGTAGCTGTTTTTAGCTCATAAGATCATTCAGAGGTCACTTAACGGACACCTGCGTCAACTAGTTTGATTGAAATAGAGGATAATATACGTGATACAGGAGACAGAAAACACACAGCAGGACTAGGATCACAGTTCATTCAGAGTCCCTTTCACTTTGGCTTGAAGTGCTGGAGCGCCCGCCTCCTAGTCCCATCTCCCTCCGAGGAAGGTCTACAAACAGGTTTACGAGGCCACTTCTCTCAGAGTTGACAGGAAGACTGACATTGTTATCCTCTAAGGTCAGGGTGTCAACAGGACGTGACAATCGAACACAAGGAGACAGATTATGGTCTGCTGGTTCATAAACAACACACATGCACACACCCAGAGGCCATGCAACTCGCACCAGATGCACAAAAAAACGGTCCCAAACCACGCATCGGGATGGTCCGTGTGCTTACAAAACGGAAAAAAGGCGATGGAAAAATGTTCGCAATTCAATCCTTACGTGACAAATGGTCAAAACCCCAATGGGGGCTTTGGTGGAATGAGGCAGTGATGCCACCGGGATGAACGGGTCGTCTGATCTCGCCCAGGAGTGATGGTCCCACCACCTGTCTGAGTATCTATCGCCGAAGTATCACTCGTGGACTTTATGGTACTTCACTCAGCAGGAAGAAGTCAATGTGAGTCGTGGATGTTATTGCTGTCTGAGTATTGCTTCACATCTACAAAATAACTACCATTCACCGGTTAGTTATTGCTGAGATGACCTAAAGGAATATAGGACCATCTTCCATGTTGTTGGGGTAAAAAGATGAACTCAGAGCAGCTTATAAACGATGGGACTTGAGCAAGATCGGAGCAAAGCTGTAACTTGAACATCTTCGCCACACAGCACATAGCATACTTATAAAAGTCCACATCTTTCCAACAAGATGCAGCTTTTGTGACCTTGCAGTGATAACTGTAGCTCTTTTAATGTTGTACATGTGAGGTACTCAGTGGTACTTTGTACATAAACAAATAATTAAGGTCATGACTACATCAGGAATATGTGGCTCATTGCCTGCAGTGGTTTTATGTGACCTACCGCACTAAACTCAGGGAGGAAAATGCTTGTTGCATGCAAATTACAGTGAAAAAGTAGTTTAGGTCTGTTATTGTGGCATATTTATGGAGGTTTTTTTGGAAGCCATACATGTAAAGATAATTCAGATTTCCAGAGAAAATAAAATCACATATAATTTGGCTTTTGGGGTTCATTTCAATTCAATTGAACATAGTTGTTAAATGGATTCTCAGTGATATCAAAATTATCCGAACAGCTAAAAATATCATAAGGTCAAAAGCTACCTCCTTGCACAAAGTGAGAGGAGCATATACAGTAAAATTACATAATCGGATAGGCCTATATTTGGTTTGCTGCCTCCATACTGGTAAAAAATGCAGGAAAGGGTTAATGGTGGAGGGGTTCTGTTGAGCCTCCTATTACGCATTTACGCACAATCCACAGCTAAAAGAAGAATAGAAGATGGGAGAAGCAGCGGCTTGATGTCTTCCTCGGCGTCTGCTGCGCGCGGACCAGAGAAACCCACCGGCTCTATTATTAGCTCTCCGCGGCTGTTTAGCTTTCGACGCACGTTCAGAGTGCAGCACCGGAGCGGCGCGAGGCTGCTCCAGACGGGCTCTGCTGTGGAAAAGCCTCAGAAAATCGCCCCGCTCTCCTCCCCACTGTGTGTTATTACGCACGCACGCGCTAAAACTAATAAATCCCTCTATCTGAAGGAAAACAAGCACGTGCCAACCAAAGCTACAGCGCTGTTAGTATATACACAGCTGCCTGTAACATGTGATGCGCTCAGCTCTGTGCAGAAATGAGAAAGGGCGTGGCGCGAGTGGAGCGGGAGGGGGTTTGGGAGGGTTGCGGCCCTCAAGGTGGCATCTGCTGGGGAAGACAGTGAGATACCTTTGCCCTATAATCAGTGTGGAAAAATAAAAATACGCCATCCATCCAGTCCAAACTGCCTGGTGCCACTTCCCGCTGCTGCTGTTGCTCCCTTCCAGGCTGGACGCGTCCAGCGGAGGAGCACAGCTGACCCAGGTCGCCTCTCTTTCCCCGCCTGGGTCATCTCGGTCAGACGTCGCTGGGTGTCCGCGCACGATGGGCCACACTGGCCGGCACACAGCCGCAGCACACCAGCCACAGGGCCTTCTGGATCTCCTGGTTCCGGAAGGCGTAGATGACGGGGTTGATGACAGAGTTGTAGGTGGCAGGCACCAGCGTGGCGTAGGTGTACAGCGGGGGGTAGGTGTAGTCCGCGATCAGCGAGTAGACAGTGAAGGGCATCCAGCAGGCCGCGAAGGTGCCCAGAATAATGGCCAGGGTAGACACGCCCTTCCGCGTCGTGACGTAGTGGGGCGAGGCAGCCAGGAAGTGGTGCTGGAGCGCGATCTGGTGCGCGTGGCGCATCACGATCTTGCAGATCTGGACGTAGAGTTGCAGCATGAGGCCGAAGAGCAGCAGGAAAGACACGGACAGCACGGCGATGTTGTTCTTGGTGAGCGGCCGCACCACGCTGCACGTGGCCTCCTCCGCCAGGCAGTTTACACCTGTGACCGGCAGCAGGCCGAGACACAAGGAGAGGCCCCACAGCAGCACGAGCATGGTGTAGGTGAAGGCCGCCGTCCGCTCCGAGTTGTAGGTGAGGGCATAGTAGAGCGACAGGTAGCGGTCTATGGTGATGGCCAGCAAGCTGAAGACGGAGGCGGAGAAAGAGGCCACCACCAGGCCCACGGTCAGCAGCTGCGCCGCGTCTGAGCGCAGCAGGTAGGCACAGGTGAAGTGGAGCACGAGGCCCAGGCCGGCCAGCAGGTCCGCCAGAGCCAGGCTGCCGATCAGCAGGAACATGGGCGCCCTGAGCGCTGGGTTCTGCCAGATCACCAGCACCACCAGCGCGTTCTCGCACGCGATCAGAGTCCCCGACGTGCACAGCACGATGTCCCAGGGGTTGACCAGCAGAGGCAGCTGGCCGGGCGCGAGGGAACCTTCCGGTGGGAACGTCCCCAGGCCGGTGCTGTTGTCCATCGGCCCCCCGCCTCCGCTGGCCCACGCTGTGGGGTCAGGGCTCAGCCAGCTGGGGGTGACCGGTGGCTCCTCACTCATTGTGGCCCCCGTCTGCAATTCACACACAAACACACGATTACACCGGTGTTAAGCACTTTCCATCAGTAAGTGTTCTTATGTGCATAAAAAAACCCAAACATTTTACTATCTAGGCGACATCTGTTTGTCCAGCATCCACTGTATCATTTTAATACATTAACTCATCCAACAACACGCGCACTCTGGGTTTCTTGCCTGTGGAACTGTATGTACTATAGGTCTGTCAGCCCATGAGCACATGCTAACCTTTATAGCTGCTGCTGCTGAGCAACTTGGAGCCAAAGCCAGCTCCATCTGAGCCGCTGTCTTACATTTTTGCAGTCTGTAAATAATTAAACACTGTACTCTGCAACAAACATGCAACAGCCACACATTGAAATTACTTTCACAGTTAACAGGTAGCTTAATGCATTTTTTCTGTTTATATTTTGGAAAGTGAAAGCTATGATAGACCGACCAGACTGCATGCAATTAGTTTTGTTTTTAAACGAATCGCCAGAAGAAAAAGCACGAATGGGTTTCATCATTTACAGCAGATACCGACAACATTTAGGCTGCAATTAAAACATTTACGCAAATAGAAGAAAGAAAAGCGGATCTCCGCGGCACAAGACACCGCGCCCGTCATGGAAACTCCTCTTTCTTCCAGCCTGCATCTCACCCTCACACACAGCTGCTCTACCCGGTGCACCTTGCATGAGAGAAGCAGTCTGCTCCACGTGAGCAAATGGACTCAGGAGGGGAAAAAAACAGCCCCGTGCGCGCAAAGGATGCTTAATAATCCCATTCCGCCTCCATCCTGCCTACCTTGACTGTGAGGTGTGACTTCCCGTCTAGATGGAAGAACAGCTGCCTTTTATCTCCATGTTAGTGATGCGGACGATGCAGCGCCGGCGGACAGAGACGCAGCTCCGGGAGGGAAAAAAAAGAGGGGGATGATGATAATGATGGAAGAAGAAAGGAGCGCGCAGCGGCTCTGCCGTTAGCGGCTCATCGCCGTGGACTGCGGTTGTGCAGGGAAGCAGCGAGTGGAGCAGCCGAGGAAGGGAGGGAGGAAGAGGAGGCATGGAGGGGAGGGGAGGAGAGGATAGGGGGTCGATCATGAAGGAGGAGTCCCAGAATGACCAGACTGGTTAATTTCTGCTCCGTGCTGTATCAAGGACAGATGTGCGCGTGCTGCTTACCGTCAAAATACATATAGGGAGGCATGTGTTGCATCATTTATCCCTTATTTAAAATTCCACTTGCTTTGGAACAAGTGAAGATGCAGCACACCTGGCCTGCTTTGTTTGGCTAGTTTCTTTCTTTTTTTCTTGTTTTTGTCCCGACTCAAGTGTCAGATATGGAGATGCTGGAAGCAAAGGCTCGCTTTCCTCCTGCGACGCCCTGCTATTCTGGTCCTGTCTGAGCTATTAACAGCAACCCTGATGTGTGTCACCAGCATCCTCCCCTCCCTTCTTCTCCAGCTCTCCTGTCCTCCATCTTCTCTATCACATTTCTCACAGCACTGCTTCTGAGTCACCTCGGCCGATGGGCAAATTGTTGATATGCATATGTCTGACCACACCAGCAACACGTCAGCTGTACGCGTTGTTTTTTTTTTTACCAAAGCACCTGCCTGTTTGGTGTGAATGGATTAAAAATAGCTCCTGTTGCAATGGGAGAGCAGGAGCGCCAGATCCCGTCGATAGGGGGCGACGTGGAGCCCCTATGAGTCATCAGTACGCACCTATGGGACTCAGAAAGGAGAGCATGCCATCCATCAGTCTTACTGGCTTTATTTCTTTTTCCTTAAAACAGAAAATGATCGCTTCACAACAGGCCTTTTCAAGCAAACCCTCACATTAAGCTTGCCAACACCTACAAAACAGTATCAAAAGTGCACCATAGTGTTAATACATCTTCTCAAGCTCTAACATTTTCCAATATTATTTTCTTGTAATATTTATACAAATACCATTCTGTACACTTTAGAAATACACAACCCCAGTATGTCCTACAGGTAGGACACCCATCTCCCACTCATCTTCCTTTAACATCCATGACCAAAAACTCCATCCTAGTTTAGAATAGCATTGTAGGAGGTGAAGACTCCAAGCCAGTTTTACATCATATGAATTAAATACCCATTCACCCTAAAGAAAAAACTAGAACACCACTCATACAACCAGTCAACATCTGTACACCCCTCATTCTTTTTTTTTAAAAACAATCTTGACACAGGTTCATTCATCATCGTCTCATTGTCCTGGCAGCAGCAGCGGTGGATGAGGGGACAGGAAGAACATGGAGGCCAGCGAGGTTAGCTGGTATGTTAGAGGGAGGGAGGACTTCCACGGCTTAGCTGCAGCGCTGACTGCGGTAAAGCACAGGTATGAATTCCAGCTGTGTGGGCAGGTATGACACCGTGCGTGTGGCTGTGGTGTGGTTAACAGTCTGCTGCTCCCCACCAAGACGGAAGAGAGTATCTCTCCTGATCTATGTGGAGAAGCACTGAGGTCCACATTTAGTCTCTGGACTGGTAAAAGAGGATGTAACCCGACTCAGAGTTCTTGGAGATTTCAGAAGTGAGGCCGTAGAATTCTTCTATGGCCTGCGCGTCAATTTTCTGCAAAAAACAGGACGTGAGGAAGGGTTAGAGGGCGGTCTCATTAGGTAAACTAGGGATGGGCACTCCACTAAATTGTCTTAAGCGTTTATCAGGAGAATTAACAATCAATTAACAATATTCCTATATCAAAATTCAATATTTGTAGCCTATATTTAAATGAAATAAAAGTAGAAAAACCCATTTCGTCCCCTTTTTTAGATTTTTATTACAATATGAATGACTCCTGTGGCAGTTA
>JBBDHI010000019.1:11650969-11663746 GCA_037177115.1 Craterocephalus stercusmuscarum
TAATTTCATAATATTTGATACTGACATTTTAAAAAAATTAAATGAATACTAACATTCAGTAGTAATGGCATTTTTTAAAATAATTATTTTAATTATGTGAAACTATTGTAATGTATTAGGACAAAGGCTTTTTCAGATACTGTCTACATACTTTATCATTTAAAATGAAAAAATATTCATGAAACAACATGAAATCCTACATTGAGCTGATATTGTCCAGGTTTCAGTTATTAGAAAAAATATTTTGTATATTTGCATATTATTTGTATTTTTTATTCAAAATCTAGCAGATGTCCCTCATTTCAAGAATTACTGATAGCTTTTTCTTCCCACTGTTTAATGGAAAATTGTTTCATATTTTGCTCGCTTGATGATACACACTGTTTTAATGAGTTACTAAGAATACAAATGTGCCCTTCACATTATGTATATAGGAAAAAAGGTAGAGGGCACCTAGAGTACTCCGTAAAATCACCTAATAACTAAAACCAGCACACACAGCAAACTCTTCTCCGCCTTACACATACTTACATTTCTCTCATCTCTAGTTTGGCGCAGACAGATGATTCTTGATCTCTAAGTTGGGCAAATTTTTCTTACAAGTTATGCATTGAAATGGGGCAAGTTGTTTAAACATTACAGGCAGTAAGCGGTTTCACACAAAGTAATTCCTCCGTCTTATATCGACCACAAACTTTAGACTTCACTGCCCTCTTCCTCTGTGTTTCGTTCAAGTTTTGGAAAAAGAATAAAGAAAAGCTAGAAAGAATCCAATTTCTGAGTTGGGAAAGAAGACATCAGACACCCCCCTGGCAAACCACTGATGTTTAATATTTTAACTCTTCACTTGGTAATGAAATTTTTTTTAATGCTTAAAGCAAAACTAAGAGTTTTGCCAAACTACTCTGAGTTAAAGTGAATCGTTCAGATGTAGATGAATGAAAGCATCCAGATCTCCCCCTGTAATGTGCTAGGAACATACTATCTTCTCTCATACCATCATACCACAGTCCCAGATTTCTGCTTTTCACTTAGCTGTGACTCAGACACATGAAAATCTCAAATGAGAGACCACAGATAGAGAAGAAGATGGCATGAAAAAGCTGTAGAGTTCCTTTGGACCTGATATACTTTTTAAAAAATTCATTTTATGCACTGAACTGTCTCTACCTGTCCAAAGTTCAAGTTCACTGGTTTGTCGTCCCTGGTGTGTATGCGTGTTTTAGGTGGAGTGTGTGTGTGTGTGTGATGTGACAGCACACTGGCTATGTAATTTAGTCCTTGTAAATTTATAATTTGGTTAGCCCAACTGCTCTCAGGGTATGTTGGAATGCTGCCAACCCCATGTTGTGTGTGTGTGTGAATCCATTGCCTCTTCTACAGCTCTGAACTTCGCTCGTCGGCCGTTATTCCTCTTCCTGGTCTCTCGTGACACACCGCAACCTTCAAGGGCCAAGGTTGCAGCTAACCGGTCTCCTCTCCCTGCAACATGACAGCATCATATCAGTCCTTTCTGCAACTCAGCAGCCTCCTCTGCTTCCAGTGTGACAGCGAGGTGCACGCAGCCAGCCATCTGTATCCGCGGGCTCCGCTGTAATGTAATTGTGGCTCTCTGAGTATCTGCACAGAGCTGTGGTGGTGCACTAACCTAGATGGATGGAGAGCGGCTTGCAGCGCAATCAGCTGGAATGTTGGCACGTGCAGGACAACACCTGCTGCCGAGGGGAGTAGCCAACGCTAATTGTGGCAGAGTGATGGGCGCCTAGCCGCTGCGGACTCCACAGACAGTTCAGCATAATGCAATTAGGCGCCATGTTCTCCTCCAGCAGAATTGCATTATGGTTTTTACATTTAATTTAGCCCGCGCAAAATGAAACGGTATCAGAGAAAAGAGATAATGAGAGCAAACTGATATTGAAATCTGCACTGTGTTGGGAGGCTATTAATGAGACAAAAACCCAATGTGGGTGACAACATGGTATGCTCTGGTAAAATAATTTAATAGTGTCATGAGGAAGATCTTCCTTTGTGTTACAGCTCCAAGATTGCAAGATGGCAGTGAAAAGTTGTGTTCTTTTTTCTTTTACTTCTTCTCTCCCTTTGTGCTCCCTTTTTCTCCAACATACACTAAATATTGATTACCAGCTGGTTTCCTTTTCTATATTTTATTGATGGCTGAACCTGTCTTGAAGTGCATGTTAATCAGCTGTTTTCTATTGATCTTCCTAAGAGGCCTTTTCCTCTTGTCCTACTGAATGTTCCTCTTATCAAGAAACAGTGCTTTTATAATAAAGGCTACGATTTCAATAAATATTCGCTGAGGATCTGGAGCTTTCCTTGGATGTTGAAATGCATATCAAAGAGAATATTGTGGTTTACTGCTGTTGTGGCTGTGGAGGTGATAGCTGGGTCTCGGCCCTATTAGAGGGAACTTCTTCCAGGCTCCAGTCATCTAGCTCCGCTCCAGTGAAAGCAGCGCAGAGAGACAAGCTACTGCAGTGTGACTTTGCTTCCCTCCCATGCTTTGATTCATTATTCAGCACCCGAGAAGTCATTCTGCAATCCCACAGCAGCGCGGAAAAACACGCATACACACTCACATATAAATGAACCGAAGGCAGACGCACACACGACGGAGAGCGAACGCGCAAATCTTTAGTCAAGATGTCGAAATCTGAGAAAACAACAACAAATTGACTTTCGTGCTCCTACTGTGCGTTTAAAGCATCAGCGGACGCACTTAAATTTAAAATACATGTTCACAAAAGTGTGGCCATAGACACACACACAGATACACACACACACACACACACACACACAGTGCCCCCTTCTGCCAGCACTACTGACCTGCACGCTGCATGGAAATGTTTTTCCTAATGACTCCGTAATGACAGCAACTTATGTCCTTACCATAGTTGATTTGTTTCCTGGGTTTTAAGAGTAGATTATTTCCATGGTACAGACTTAGCGTAAGCTGTTCAGAAACCACAAGCACTGCACTTCAGCCCCGGTTTGGGATTTTAGCCAGGTCTAATCAGATTAAAGCAGTGTTCCCCTCACTCGACCCCCCCTCCCCATCCCCCCCACCCGTACTCTTCTTCTCCTTTTTTAAAACAGCATGCCACACCGCTCTCTCTCTCCTGCTACATGAGCCTGAAGAAGGGAGCCAAAAACAAATTGCTTTTAGTGGAAGCTGACAAGTAGTTGTGTCGAGAAAATAAAAGGTTGTTTGGAGCAGATTAATTTCTCTTTCACAGCAGAGGCCGACTGTGCACGGTCTTCTGTGACGGGGACAATATAGCTTTTTTTTTGGTGGGGGGGGGGGGGGGACTAGCATTTTAAGACAGGAGGTGCTCATTGTTGTGGACTTCGCCAGACGTGAGGGAAGACTGTGAATAAATAAGCTATATACTCATCTAATACACCGTAATTGTTATGGTTAATTCAGGCCGAATAAATGTAGTTTTATCCTCATCCCACAAAAGACAACCGACCTTGTAAAGATTCAAAATCATCTCCAACCTGCTCCGCCAGTAAACACAGTCCAACTAATAACCGTGCTTGATGTTCTCATCCGATCTCATATCAGCTCCCTGTTCTGCAAACCCTGTTGAGCAAATATAATTTCAGACACATTCTGTTCTCATTAGTTTCACAGCCATATTACAAATAGAAGAGAAACAGCTGCGGAATTGTGTTTCTTGTGGATGATATTATATCACACCTCTGGACATTTGCGGTTTTGTTCTCGCCTGCGTTTTATGGGAGCAAAGTCCTGACTTCTAACCTGCGAAGGCTTCTTGTTGGCCTGACCTGGATCCTTCAGCATGAATTAAATGAACAATGAAAGAGCTGGCTGAATGATGGCTCCACGCGCCCTTGTGCCTCTGTTACAAAACCACTTCTAAAAGGGCGGCCTGGATGACACACTCTGTAGAAATCGATCACATTTACTCAGCCCTTGGGCCATCCAAAAGCTGGATTTAGAGCAAAAATAAATAAATAAAATAAAGCGGGGAAAAAAGAGAATGAAGTGAAATCCCTTTTGCATTTGAAAACAGAACGGAACAAAAGTGAATAAGGGTGAGTGCGGAGAAATTCCTCGGTCCAGGTCTACTTTGCAGAGTCTGGCGTGCACTCATGCGGCAAATTTCATCAGCAGTAGCTCTATTGATTTTTAAACCTTGGAAATATAACACCAGGGAAGTCGGCCACAGAGATATCCATGGATGTTTGGGTTGGTTATCCGTAGCTCTCCTCGCTTCTGCCTCTTTCCTGGGAGCGTGAGCAAACCAATGCTCTCTCAATTGTCTGACAATACTCAGCTAACACGCAGGCTGAGCTTTATAGACAAGATACGAGATTGAAAAGACCGACCTTGAATCCAGCACTGGGAAGAGTCAATATCTCTACTGTATCCACTGATTCCACAACAATGGAGCATAAGTCTGGCTAAGTCCTCGCTAACTTGACTGTGGAATCTGATGCTTTAACTTAAATTGAAAAGCTTCTCATGTCAGAACTGATCAATGCTTCAGAAACAAATGTGTGCAGAAGCTTCACACCTCTCAGGAGCTGCATTCGGCTCTACTGTGCTCTGACAGTGGGCCCTGGTTGTTCTAGTGTCAAAGTCCTATTTCTGTGACAGGCCTATTTCCTGCTAATGCCTCACATTGCCATTAAAATGCAGGTGGACAAGGGTGGCAGCTCAGTCACTCTGCCCATTGGACTGTTTTAGTGTTTCTAGTGGTTTCAAACCATCTGTGAGCCTGAGAGGTGTGCAAGTTGAGAGCTGGAGGCAGGCTGGTCTGTTTGCCATGATGCTAAAAAGAAAAGGGGAGCAGCAGAGAGCTTGAGTTATTGCTCTGAGAGGGATTAGGACACACAGAAAGCAGTTAGGAGCCCCACTCTGTCAGGCCTGCATATTTTGAGACGGTTGAAATAAATAAAAGGGTTATAGCTGCTCATATGCTGGTCTGCCTAATAGCAGTGTGTGCTTTATTTCTAAATACTTAAAGAAATGAAAATCTGGGTGACCTCCCGGCAGTGCACTCCGGGTTTACAGGGTCAAGGTTGAGCGAGGTTGTCCAGCTATATTGTTTAACTTGCAGACACGGGCTTGTCCATCTGCGCAGGTTTGACCTTGCTTTTCATCACAAAAAGAGAATGACAAGTCAGAGGGTGTCTGAGCAATCACCCTCTCCAAATACAGGAAAGTGATTTCATAATGGCGCCCTATCCAGACCTCCACGCGTCGAGGTTATCTGTATGACAAAGCAACTTTCTATTTCGATGCATTTTCATGAGTTGACTGTGAGAGGTGCATGAAAGAGGAGTGCAGCAGTTGGTGACCTTTAGGGTCAGAGGGCAGAGGGCTCCAGCTGGTCATGCTACCTCCTGGCTGACTGATTCCACATCCATGCCATTGTGTGTGGCGCGTGTCTATTGTTCTGCAGCTGCATTAAAATGCATAGATTCCTGTCAGCCATTTCACTGCTAGTTGACCTTATTAGCTAAGGTGGATACATAAAACATGAAGTTTAGGATCATTAGATATATGAGATTCGCTTAAAGAGAAGATGCTCAATGGCGAATACAACCGCCATATCCAAGGTGACACTCAGTGTTCAAAGCGCAATCAATAAAACATACAGTCTACCATTTTTACTGGGTGAAAGCAAACAAACCCGTGGTGTAGGTAAGGAGACACAGCCAAACAATCAACCAAGGTATAAACGCCTCTGGAAATTTGCTGTGCTCTATGGAATCACCAGGCAGCCTATTGTAGGCGCTGGCCTCCCTGCCCCCACTCTCCTCTCCATTTTTCTTCTCTGCATGCTTCTTGCAGAGCACACACAGACATACTGCAGCGAGGGAGAGGAGAAAAAAGGTGAGAGGAGAGGCGAGAAGAGGTGCTGATACTCAGTAATTGAGGGGCAACCCTGTCACAGTTGACCTAAAGGATACCAGGGATAAAATGTATTCCATTTTCTCTTTGCTATCCTGGGACTGACAGCCTGCAGAGTCCTGGCTCTGACAGACCTAACAGAGTGCTGTCACCCCCTGCGCTCCCCTCTTATAGCACATAACCACCACTTTTAGACTGGGTATTGAATCACATGCATGCACATACTGTTAAAATATTGTACTATGTCATTGGTTTCGACACAAGTTTACCACACTGACATATATGTGCAATTGTGACACATATAATCAGCGACTTCATTTTCAGATGCACAGGCCTTGATACATCCACTAATAATATATATATAGTAAAATGACAGTATTTCCTGTTTCATAGAAACTCTAATGCCTCTCTACAGAACAGCAGTCCTCATCACCAGAAGCAAATCTCACAAAAATGGGGCTGATGTTGCAGCGGATAAAAGGAGTATATTTAGACCCCGGAGTCGCTGCCCTTTGTGTTCTTCCTGATTTGTTCTCATATGGGAACCTAATCCACCAAAGCAGATTATACATGTATTAAATTGCTTAAAAATTGCTGCATTTTTAATACCACATTTTCAGTGGAAATGCTATGGAAGCAGCTTACAAAACATTAACCTCCAAAAGTGTGCCACGATGAAAGGGGCTGAAGCGTGCAAGCAAAACGCAGAGCGCCGCTGTCGTTACACGGGCTTCCCTCAAGAACAAAAACAAAAATTTAAGATATTTATATGCGTTACATACATTGTATTATTGATGGCAATCCAGTCAGTTGCATTACAAAAAAAAGACTTTCTGACATAATTTGTGTTACTTTGCAAAATGAATATAGTGTCACTTTGGCATTTCCAGTCTTTCTCTGCACACTGTGTCTCATAAAAAACCTCAATGGAAATGCCACATGAGAACACAGAAGATGGCAGGAGGGAGGAACAACTTCCAAGTGTTTCTGCCTCACAGGCTTCTTAAACAGTCTAAATGACTTTTGCAAAAACAGCTTTTCAAAGGAAAAAAAAATAAGAAAGTTAGATCGACGATGACCTACTAATTCAAAGACAAAAAATTGCCAAAGCCTACATGGCATTTATATCGACTTTTGGAGAGGTGACATAACTGTAAACAGCTGTCACATAATATTATAAGAACCAGCTCTGTATACCTAGCCCAGCGAGTGTCCTCTCTCAATGACAATATGGCCGCCCCCACAAGCAGTAGCCCGGCCGCCATGACACAATGCACCCATCTGCCCTTCAAACCAACCCAGCAGCAAGAGAATGACCTGTGTGTGTCCATGCACGCATGTGTTTGTGCTCCATCTGCCCTTTCAGCCAGGCAAGCAGCATGAAGCTGACCTTTGACCCCCCGGATTATGGTTCCACCATGTGCCAGTAAGCAGGGTGATGAGATTGACCTGTGTGAGCTGCTGTTGTTGCTTTGTGGGTGTATATTTGACAGCTAGCAAGATCTACCTTTCAACACACAGCAGACAAATGAAATACAACTTCCCCTTCTCGGTTCTGGATCCATTAATCAACGTGACTCTTTTATAATGAGCTTCTACACTTGTACTTATGCAAAGTGAGGAAAAGGTTGTGTACATGTATGTTAGAGTGTGCATATAGCTTGTGTTTATACAAGCAGCTCGTCCGTTAGTGATCTCATGCTCATCTGAGGACAATCAGACAACCTGTGCTCTGACACAACCAATCGTGACAAAGCCAGCGTGATTGCCTTGGCAACCCCTGTCACCACATAGCTTATAAGACGCTTCCTCCAATCAGCTTGCACCACAGCCCATCCTGGCTCCTCCCACAAGGAGGTGGCGCCAGCCGTTGGTGCAGAGGCTGCTGCATGAGCAGATGCTCTAATCTGGATCCAGCGAGGAGAGGATCACTAATCCCAGATTATAGCTCTCTGGGATTAAGACATGCTGATGCACAGGTTTGCACTCACCTCCAATCCCCAGACCCCTCAATCTGGCTCTCTTCCCTGAAACTCAGACCTCAGACAGAGAAATCTATTAAGCAGAAGCAGCGGCAACAGCAGCCAAGCCCGGAGTGAGGTGTCTTGTTAAAGGCGATGGCATGTTGATCTGAAAGAATCTGATCCTGTCTGCTGTCTAAATTCAGGTGTCTCTTTGGCATGTGAAGTTATAGTACAAGTGAACAAAATTATTATACTCTAAAAACACTGGCTTAGCAGACATTGAAGTTTCTCTTTTTGTCACCACTATCTCAGTGAGCACAAGTGGCAGCGACAACAGGGAGAGTGGTAAACAAAGCAAAGTATATATTCTACCTCTGAGGAACAGTAAACTGCTTGAGTCATAACTGCTGAGTGTCAAACAGAATAAAAATGAGGAAAACCTCAAAAACATGAACTTCATGAAACTCTTGCCAAACTCTACTACTTGTGAGAAGTTCAACCTCTACTGAAAGCATCACTCAAAAAGCGTTTCTTTGATTGCAAAAAAACAAACGGAAGCAGCCTAGAAAGAAATATCTGCATACGGAAGAATTCCCTCAGCCGGCAGAGTTTGATTCATAAAGTAACAGTTGTCAAGATTTAAGCCCTGATGAGATGAGATCATCATCGTGAAAACCAATTATTACAGCGCGCAGAAATATCAGCGAGACATGGGAAACAAAAAGAAAAGAAAGAAAAACTGTGGCAGCAGGAGAGAAAAAAAAACTTGTCCGTTAGGATAAGTCATACATCACACGGCCACATGAACAAATAATTAAGTTGAAATATTAATGATTGAACGTCCTCACAAGTGTGGAGTTCATGATCAATTTGGGGTTAATGAGTCGTTTATCTCTGTCCAATCCCTGCACTTCTTCCTGCCAGGGTCTGCTGCAGGGGAAGTCTTCATGACGAGGTCCGCCATATAGTGTGGGGTAAATGTGCAAATGATCCCCTAAACAAAATCAATTCATCCTGCACGGCCTTTTGTTGTGTTCGAGAAAAAGGAGACAGTGAATGTCGCCCCAGTTAACGCCAATGCAGATGCAGTGTGAGGCGTTCAAGGTCTCCAAAGTTGTGTTTATCAATTAAACGGTTGTGGTGTGGAAACTTGAGGATTCTGTGGTTTGATCCCGGGGGGGTGGGGGGTTTGTACGTATCCAACAACACAAAGTGATGGGACTTCAGAGAGAACCCGAACATTATTGCTTTGTTTCTCTCTCAGTTATGGATCATTCATCTCAATGCTGACTCATTAGGTGCAGTGCAGTCGCCTGGGGCTGTATGAAAGCGTTATTGTTTCTGTGTGGCATGACGGCTGTTTACACCGGACAGCAGTTGCATCTCTCTGTCTTTCTCTTTTTTACTCATTAAGGACCTTCCTTCTATTCTGAAGCTGATTAGACCTGACCTGAGCAACCTAGTGCTGCTACATCCAATCAGTCTAATCACTCAAACTCTTGCCTTCCCCCACCTTCTTTGCACTAATGGGCTTTCCCTGCTCTGGTGACTTAGCACTTAAGAGGTGGGAGTAGCGAGGGGGGAGGTTGCTACTTCAGTTGAGCCCTATTAAAACTTCTTAACAGAGTCAATGATGTCTTTCAGTTTATATATATTCAGGTATTTATGAGAAAGAACAACAACACAGTGCCACCCGGAGTTAGACTTTTTTCTGCTACTGAGCGGATAGCCCAGCTGCCAGCGTGTCTTTGTATGAATTTGTATCACCTCCCAAAGGGCAAGCAAATTAATGAATATTCACACTTAATCTATAGCCCACGGCAGGCATGCATTATTTATGAGTTGTTGCTGTTTTTGTAATAGCACGCACACATCTCAGATTTGTCATCGCAAATCATAATTTCATTTTCTCCTCACTTCAGTTTCTGGCATGTGCGAGTGATGGCTGCACTTGTTAAATGCATGTAGCAAATCACAGCGCGGACCAACGTCCTCAGCTCCCCACAGTCTTTAAATCTAATAACCAACATGCAGCTCTGTCCTTAAAAGCGTGATTCCAGTGTCTTAATGCTTACAGCAACGTTCTTAATCTCAGATTCTGCCTCAGGTTCTTCAGGGTTTTCATGTCAGCGAGGACTCATCCTGCTGCTAAGCTGCACAGGGCTCAGAACAGAGTCATCAGTGAGACAGGTGCCATCTTGAATCATACCATTCTGTCAACACAAGCTAGACATAGATCCCTGTTACAGTGTGTCTGAATATGCCCAGTTCTGTATGATTAAAACATCACAACTCTGATTATTCACATTGTTAAGACAGACTGAGCAATCAGACACTAGGTTACCGAATAACTCAGCAGCACACCTCAAAACCCAGGAAAACAGCAGTGATACTTCATTGTCTGACCCATCAAAGTGGACCTCTAAAAGCTTTTCTGTATGAAGGAAGGAGAAGGTGGGGTGACAGTTTAAAAGCCTTTGCTGACACTCACAAATGGGCCTAACTTGTTCCACACAATTGCACCGGCAAGTCAAATTGCATTAGAGATGCAATGCAAATTTTACACAGAAAAAAAAAACAACAAAAAACACGTCACAGTCGAGAAGAAACATGGTGCATTGTACTGAGTCACTGCTTGGAGGGCATTGCTCTTTCGTAGCAGAAAACAGAACTTTTCCAGTGTTGTTCATAACAAAATAAACCAGCAGAAAATGCTCACAGGACGAAAAAACACGAATCAGTGAAAATTTAAATGTGCAGAAAAGTACAGCTTGATCATCTTAAAATCACTCTTTTTTTCACACATAAGTCAAGATATTTTTTGTACAGTCGCTCAGATTATTTTATTCCTGGAAACATAAACAGCGACTCTCAGCTTCAAGAGCTGCTGCTCTTAAAATAAATGTCTTATTACTGTCAAATTGTTTTGATAAGAAGCTTTTTCAAAATGCTATGCTCAGTAACATTCAGGCAAAGGGAAAATAATTGAGCTCCTTTTCGGTCAGACATGAATATTCAAAATGTCTGAATTTTCTGTGAGAAAATAATTAGGAGTTTATTAGCATTTGTTTATTTGGCCATGCATAAAAACTCTTAATGAGAACGTATCAACAAGCTCTTGACTCTGGGGAGGTAAATTCTTCGTGTTATGATTGCTTCCCGTCTTTGGAAATATTTAGAAAGTGCTGTGTTACAGGGAAAAAAAATGCACGTAGCGCTAGATGAACAGCACACGTGTCATGTGGTATGACATGTCCTCATCCAACCTCAGACTGCTGGCTTTGCTGTTCATGCATTGAAACGTAAAGACGAGGAAAATACCAACTCAGGGTAATTATAACACATACAGTGACTTGACATTTGGGACACAGTGTAGAGAGGGGAGATAGTTGGCCTTATCAGAAGCCATAATAAAAGGTCAATGGCCTCCTCGGTGTTTACTTCCAATCATGTGGTCGAAAGGGGCTTCTTCAGTCTCTATTGAGGGAAGGATCGTCCGAGGTGGAGGTAAGGTACCATTGGTTGGCTGCAGGTGGACTAACACGGCCATATTTCTGAACTGTTCATTTTGATCATTTAAAAATGAAAAAATGTGGCTATTTTTAATCATTTAGAAACTGTTCATACTCCGATTAAATAAAATTCTACATGGAATGAATGTAGAACATGAGACAAGAATATAGTACCCCGTTTTTTAGCCATGTTCTTCCACTCCTAATGCTCCAATTACAATTAGCTTATGTGAACACCGACTGCCTATCTCTGCCGCTCTCTCTCTCTCTCTCTTTACCAGTGTCTTTTTGGTTCAGTCTCAGTTAGTGGAAGGAAAAAGCTGCATTGATAAATAGGTCAGAGAGCTTTTCCACCCCCCAATGGTTTCAGGCCCAGCTTGGCAAATTGAACATAATTAAGGCCCAAGGCAAAGGTTGCACTTTCCTTGAAACAGCAGGAGGAATGGTGCAGAAGGTAGCTTGCTACAGGAGGAAACACGCTGCCATACATGTTCAGTACAGCATGCCTGGGCACAGAGGATCCACGGAGGAGGAGGGTCAGAGAGCGAGAGGCTGGCAGCCATTACAGAGCTGAGAAAACTCCGGATACATGTGTAACACACACATACACATGCCTGATGCAACATTAAAGGAATGGTAAAACATTTTTGGGCATTTTGCATGGATATGCACGCTGTGGCACAGTCAGCTGATCTCTGCTTCCTTTGCTCTTTCTGCTTCAGATCACCTCTAAAAGACACCCTGCTTGCTTGATATAACAGGTTGGGCTCATGCCTGCTATTAGAACTAGATGCAAGACACTTTACATGTGACATCAGGTAACAATGACACGATCAAAGTATTATGGGACCATGAGAGGAAAAGCCTGTAAACTTTGTTTACAGTGCAGAGACACACCTGCAATGGCTGTATCGTCATAACACCTGTGGTTTACATCGGCTTTTACTGCAGCTGTGCTCTGCTGATGAGTTTCTAAAGATTTTGAAATAGCCTATAAAATCTAATCTGACACAGCAGATGGTTTGTAACACGGTGCCACGTGGGAAGTTTTTTGTAGAAACAGGTGATTGGATGAGACATCTGTCTATCCTAAACAAACTTCAGTCAACAAATAAGTGCCGGTTGGCTAAACCGAACTCTAACCAGATAGAATCAGCAGAACATTAGACAACCTCTTCAAACAATAATAGTAAGAAATAATAATTTAAAAAAACTACTTTCAGGTTGAATGTTTGGCATCTCTAATATTCTCTTCATCACCTGACATTGCTGGTGGTCAGACATGAAACCAGGCTTTAGCTGCCTTTATTACACGCTGATTTATCCACAAACATAGAAATTGAAACCTGATTAGAATGGATCTAAACTTATCTGTTGAGTAAATGAGCACAAA
>JBBDHI010000019.1:11703417-11715116 GCA_037177115.1 Craterocephalus stercusmuscarum
TCCACTTATTTTAGACTTATTTTAACAACAACCAGTAAATGTAAAAGCCACTGTATTGCTGAGTATTGAAAAGCATAGATGCAGTTAGCACAGCCAAAAAAACCAGAAGGTATAATAATAAATACTGCGACTCTATAAACATAACTATAACTATTTTGTGCAAGCATAAGAGGGGAAAATGTATAAATCTGTTTGGTTTTTATTACAGAGAGCGAAAAAGCTAAATCCTTTAAAAACCAGCTGTACTTTGGCTGATATAACATATCTGTAGTTCGATTAGTTGGAGCCAATACGTACCAATACTTACAGTATATTCAATTTGCAAGAAGCAATAGCATAAAACTATATGAAATGGATACAGACATAACCTTTAGTGTGACCTGGGTCCTGTCCTTTGTTGTTAGCACTTCTACAGAAAGAGACAGAGGCAGCGGTGGAAGTGCTGCAGCCCTGCCGTGTTTTTGAAGGGACTGAGTGTGGCTTGCATCAACGTGTCGCCTGGAAAATGTCACTCCACAGGGGGGCAAGTCTCAGTTCGAACAGGTTTAAAGAAAAACACTGACACATAAATTAGACATTTAAAGACAACAAAAAAAGGTGAAATTATATTGCATCTCTCCTTCATCCATACAGATGCGATGAGCCCCTGAGAGGGTATTTGTGATAAACCCCACTTGTGCTGAATTACAAATGATCTGAGGTGTTTGAGCAATAGATCACTTAGCACTGTTGAGCCAGATTTCTGCCACACAAGCCCTGAACAAATAGTCTATTAGATGAGAGTGTTTTTGTCAGTCTCCCCATCTCCCAGCCATTTCCTCAGAGCGACGAGTCACATTAGAAGCCGGGAGGGGGAGTAATTTCTGTGTCACATCCCTTTAGCCTGACCTCGCTGACAATCGCCAACATGAGCGCATTCTCACAAAAAATTAATCACATTTGCCTTTTTAATGGCATCCCACATCTCTCTGCCAAGAATTTACAATCATCTTCTGGCTATTGTATTACAAGCAGCTCGGTGTCTCCTGGGGGTGACCAGTGATTTCAAGGAGTGTATCAATACTTACATCACCCCTCTGGCCTTTTCTCTTCAGTGTTGACACTGCAGCACTCGGAGCCCGGCCCAACTGGCAGAAAGCCATGCGCTATAGACATAAACGCATAAAGATAGACAGTAGTGAATTTTTTAAAAGCTTTATAAGACATGTTGAAATGAACCATCGATTTAAGTTAAAGCAAAACTGAAGCATAAAAAAAATATCCCACTTCATATCAGTTTACACCATTAATCAAGTTCAAACTGTGGGAATGATCATATTGATTTTGGAGCTCTTCTAATGTGGTTGTTTCCTATTTGGGAAGACAATCCTCATTTTTAATTCTAAGGATGTGATGAAATGACAAATTTCCTGGTAAACAGAAATACCAGTGATGTGCTTTGAAGTGAGGGTTCTGCATAAATGAAATTTCCTTTGCAAATGACCAATTTTAACATATGCAGAATGGTGAGCAGGGCCAGTTCAGGACAGTGAAGATGACCAAACAGAGCTGACTGGGATGTTTGAGACCGGCTTAACCACCCTAACTTTTGATTTTACGGGAAATAATTCAAATATCTGTGAACAACTTGTTCTCTGCTTGTTGTTCCACAGGAACTATGGGCATTTTGTTAATAACTTACAATGGAATAAAGCCAAATATGTACAAATTAAGTAGCGTAAGATTCACCAGCCCACTCACCACCAGGGTAAAAAATTTTCCTCTAGAAATACATTTAACTACAATATAATCTTAGCATTTCAGTATCACTCTAATCTCACACACTGTTGTCATGTATTGAGACTTCATGATAAATGTACAAGGTTTTGAAAGCCAGTAGGAAGCCCTTCTTATTCCAGTGTCATCACTTATGTGGACTTATTTATTAGTTATAAGGCTTGTCAATGATGCAGAAGGGTTTTCATTTGATATGCAGACACCATAAATGATTATTGTTTTACTCTTGCAACTAAATTGCGGTGAAAAGATTTGCAGCCAAACTATGTTTCTAGGATAGCCTGAGACAGGGTGAGGAGCTCGTGCAGTTACAGAAGCACCAAGTAGAGCCGCTGCTCTTTCAGGTTTAAAGACATAGTATGATACGTATAAGAAAAATTTCTCTTAAGTTTCTTGCTTTTTGGGGAAAAGTCCAGATGGGAGAAACCCCTTTGATGTACACAGAATTTGTTGGAGGAATAAAATATCTTCTCTTGAAGACTATATCTGTAGAATGTGGAAAATCCTGGTTAGTCTGCTGTCAGAGCAGCAGACACTCATATGAGCATGAAGAAGTTTTTTTTTTTTTTTTGCATTTACCTCGTATTAAACTCATATTTTCTTAGACAGTGATATTCAAATATTCAACATCTAATACAGTACTGGATGCTGTCAGTTAAGCACAGCATGTCTCATACCGTTGTATTTCCAGCAAATACACCAAATTTTAATGGTTGCATTGCCTCTCAGCTGAATGAAGCTTTTAAATGTTTGCACAAAGTCAGCGTTTCTTTTAAGGACTGAACAAATTACATATCAGTTATCTAATAAGACGTGATTACACTGGCTCACTAAGGCCTCATCCTCTCTGTAAAAACAGATCTATCCTGCCATCAAATATTCAGACAGACTTGTAATTCCTTGTGAGTGAGATGTCCTGTAAAAATGACTGGAAAACAAAACACTTGTGGTAAAACAAGGTTCTGAGGACATTCTGTCAGATTCTGCTCTTTTTTACAGATTTCATCGCTGAGCTGCTGTGGCGTAAATGCTTTAAAACACTTTGACATAACAGGCGGCGTCCAGAGACCCGCTGCATGTGAATAATGAATCTGCAGTATGTTCCGAACAGCTGTCTTCTTGCACGAAGCTTTTTCTAGGCTCTCGGTCACATCTCTCAAGTTCTTTTCAAGTCACCTCCATAGAAAAGTGATTCTCCTGGTTGTCATCCTCACTACAATAAAAAAGTGACTTTTTTCCAAACCAACAACAACCTGTGATTGGATAAGAAACACAAACAAAATCCAGACCATCTTCCATTTTTGCTGCCCCTACTCTTCATATTTAATTTAGAGGTTGTGTATTTCTTTAAGATTGCAACATCTGTTTGCGCCCAGTGCCAGCTCTCTCTGTCAGCCACCCTCTGTTCAATAATTCCTGTCCTGACCCATGAGAGCCTGTGACATCACAATACCGGCTGCTGCTCTAACTTCACTGGAACCAGACACAAAGGGACAGGTGTCCACATGCAACCAAAATCATTTCACTTATAATCGTTCACCTACTGTACACAGATCAGTGAATCTGTGCTGCTGAAGGCAAGTTAACTCTTAACTCTTCTCTTTGTCCTCATTAAACTTCTGATCTGGGACAGTGGAACCTTCAAGATTTTGGTCTCAAAACAAAAGAAGCTATTTAAGTTTTCAATCTTAATTTGGATATAAGGACCAGTAAGTTTTTCCATCTGGGGGAGAACGTAAGTAAAGTAAATGCTGTAATCTCAGGCACTTTAAAGGAAATCATACTGTAACTTTAGCTTTCACATAACAAAACAAAATTGGGCTGGTAAACTAAACACATTATTTCTTTGTTGTAACTTTGCTTCTAAGCAATAAATTTTAAAATGTTGGAAAGCCTGTTTATTTCCCTTTTAAAACGGCGCCACATTTGTAACAACAATGCATTTGTGGGATGAACAGCAGACTTGAGTATGTGGGTTACACCCATGAAAAACTAACTTACAAGGGCCTGCCATGGCTTTCCAAACACCCTTGCTCAAGTTTAAGTAGTTAAATCATGTAAATCATGTAAAAAAGAAACAAAACTGAAGTTTACAAAATATTAACGTAAATCAAATTCAAGCTAAAAATAAAATGTATATTTTCCAGTGAGTTTAAAAACATTTAGTATACTGTATATTGGATACTAATACAGACAATAGCTTCTCAAAACAGATGCAGTATTTAATCAGATAAACCATATCTGGCATCTTTAAAATGTTAATTTTGATTCCTGGAGACACAGGTGATAACATATTTTTGCCTTTTTTCTATGTCATCAAATGTTTCATCTGTAGAATGTGAAATGATAAGAAATACTTTACACTAAAGAAAATACAGTGTTTCTCATCTTGTTTTTGGATCATTGAGACCGGGATCGATGCTCAAAACACGCTGCTCAATTGCTCGCTGCGCCTTGACACTAACCCTGACCGCCGCATTAGATGCTTATAAATAATAAGAGCCAACTTGAGTTTTGGTCAACACACTATGTTTGTCTATACAAAGAGTCAGAAAGTCTCATCATTTGGTGCCACGGTGTGAAAGAGGACAAATTTACATTTTGATAAACCATACATGTGGAGGAGGAATTATGTGAGTGAAACAAGTTTAAAATCAAATTAAATCTGAAAACCTTGAAATAAGACAAATACAAGAAACATTTTAGACTATCAGAGGTGATTCTTAAATCTGTGAAAATAAAGTCAGATAATGATGTTTAGTTCTGGGAATAGGAATAATGGGTGAGTGACCTTGCCACAGAAATGAGCAGACAATGTTGTCGAGTTTCTCAGGGTGCATCATGTGGAAAATACAGGGCAAAAATACTGTATATAGCGGAAAAATTTGGGATTGAAAGCACTGATAAAAAAAGGAGGGAGTGGATGGAAAAAGCAATGAGAGTGAGAAAGGAAAGGAGTGGAAAGGAAAAGAAAGGAAAGGAAAGGAAAGGAAAGGAAAGGAAAGGAAAGGAAAGGAAAGGAAAGGAAAGGAAAGGAAAGGAAAGGAAAGATGGTGGAGAAAGTTAGTTGGGAGAGAGAGTTACTGTTGATGCAGCCCTTAGCTCTTTTTTGACCGTAGCTTCTTGCTGATGGCTCAATCGTAATTCTTTCTTTGCCATATTACAAAGCAGCAGAAATGACCAGATGTGATATGATAGCAGTCACAGAACATTTTAACACTCCCGAGAGGAAGAACAAAGACATTTTCATTAACAGTTGAATCTACTGACAGCAAAGAATTTGCATAGCCATTTAAATGGACCATTGTACTTGGACCATAGCTCAAGAGGGCAATCGAGTTATTTCCCTTTGCTTTAACGCTTTAAGCTAACTGATTCTGTCAGATGCTGCTATGGTAATAAATTCTTGAAAATATTGGAGCAAAGTAACAGTGTATAAATTCTTTACATGAACATAAATTACACTTTACTGTTTTCATAAAAAGGTTAGAAATTTGAAAGAAATTATTTGAATGATAAGCCCTTTGGCATCATTTCATTTTCAAGGGGGTCCTCAAAGAGATGCAAAGGTTCAGAGTATACATGCAGAATTTAGTCAACTCTCACACAGAATTTTTGTGGATAATGTTTTTTACCAGTTTAAACTGGTCAGTTTGAACTGTAATAGGCCAGAGCATCATAACTCATGTCGAGTGTGGATGAGGTTTTGAATGTAAATCGTTCTGGAGCTCCTCAAGCAGATGGATTTCTCACTCGTGCTAATTTTGCCTTGTTAGGGCGATCATTTGAAAAATGTATCAGCATAGGAATAAATTTGGGCAGATTTAATTCCATCATATCTTATGTTTGTCAACACTTATGGTTAATCAAAGTGTATTGTTTTTTTTCCAGTGTGGTCTTTGTTTTCAGAGACACTGAAGGAGGTGGTGTCTTTAACAGATGCTACCCACTGACCTTAGAAACATCATGGAGGGGCCAGATGTTTGGATGACCTCACAACCTTGGGACCAGCTGATGTGGCAGTGATGAAGATGGGTACTGGCAGAGGAAACTGATCTGGTGGCATCAGAGGTTCTCATTTTCCCCACTTTTTCTGTGCTAGTCTTTACTCCCCAAACAGGGCAATCCTGGAAGGCAGGGAAATACGAAGGATAGAGGAGGAGAAATATCTAAACACAAAAGAGAGAAGGGGACAGAGAGAGGACCGGTCAGCGGTGCTGACGGTTGTCACAGATGTTGAGTTCAGCACAAAACTCTGCCAGGAGCCATCATGTCAAAGCTAAGTTAGCTGAATGAACAAGAACAACTCCAGGCCCTGCCACTTTATATCTCATTCAAAATTCAACAGCTGTTTCTTGAACGAATGCAGATGCAAAATAATGATAATAATGCCTACTTACAGCTCCTGCTTAGAAGTAAACAATCCTTCTTGACCACACCCTTTGCACATGGTGTCTCATTAGCTCTCCACTGCTGCAGCTCTTTTAGTAGATTTAATTTTAGAGGCAGGAAGAGGTTTTTGGCAGGCATTACCAAAGGCAGAAAACAAAGAGTTATTGTGTGCCGACAATATCATCCGTGAGCTAAAAATTTGACTGATTTTAAATAAAATGATTTACTTTAGGTTTTCAGACAGTAGCTCAACCAACATGAGAGCTTTACACAGTTGTCATAAACAAACAACGCGTCTTCCTAAAATGTGTCTCCAGTGTTGTGGCCGCTTCAACATCATTTCTCCTCAAATCAAAACTAGTGCTTGTCAATTCTGGCATGTGAAATTCTTAACATTTTGACTGGGTGCATCTTGGCTCGGAGCATCTTCACTCAGCTCAGCGAATGTCTTTGTGCCAAGGCTGCAGCCTGTGGCGATTTTCCTAGTGACAGATGAGCATGTCAACATGTTTGTGTGTGCATGTGTGTGCATGAGTGTGATGAAACAATGGCTCTAGTAAGCTGTGAACTGTGCTATTAGCGACAAAATGTCAGGCTATCCAGTAACCAATCTACCACGAAACTGACCAGATATTCTAATTATACACACACCTCAGAAAAAAAAGGTACAGAATTTAAACAAAGACAGTTCTGACATGAAAACACTGAATTATAGATGTTTAACTTGTTGACTTTGGTCTGTTACTTTACTTTACCACTTTATAGTCAGTTGAAATGGAAAATAACTGCATCCTTCAATAAGCAGTAAACGCAGAATTGACCTATCACCATACAGTCAGACCCATCTACTGTTACAACCAATGAAAAAACAGACACACACAAACAGATATTATACTGTATGAGCACATTCTGATCCCGATTAAGTACCTAAATAGACTGATGTGTAAAACAGTTCCTCCACTTCCTCACCAGTTTATTATAAAGGAGTTGCTACTCATCATTTAAGATAAGAAAAATTAGAATAGATCAATAATATTAACTCTATGTCATCATTTGCTTATTAACACATTACCTTCAGCACAATAGTGCTGTTCTAACTGTACTGTTAACAATCCTAAAAAGCACAATCCTCACCTTTAATTCCATAAACTACTTAATGATGACAAAAACAGAACTATGTCATGTGGATCTAAATCTATCCATCCTGTCTTCAGGCCTGTTGGCAAAGGGCAGCTCAGCTGTAGCAGACAGATTGTGTGAACAGCAGACTATGAACATCTCTCCACAGGCCATACCAAGGTGTCTAATCCAGGAAACACTGTGAACACACACCCCGTGGGTTCCCACAGTGCACTACATAGCCTAGATCCCAGTATACCACTGCAACAAATCTCCCATCTCAATTGGCGAGTTTCTCTATTACCTCAGTCGCAAAATATCGAACTCAAAAAAAAACATCACAACATGATATTAGAGTGGAATTATTTCCATAAAAGAATGAGTTGGTTTTGTTAGGGATGAGACAAAAAAATAGTTTTTAAATTGGTTTTGACTTAGATTTAGCATAATACACACAAAGGTGTCATAAACCTTGATAACTGATTGTTCTTTACCTAAAATCTGTGAGATGCAGCGATTCCTTTCCCAACATTAAATTCAAACTCAGCTGACTTTTTCATTTTTGTTGATTGATAATTAGTTTGTGCAAAAGTATTTTAAAAAAAATCCAACTGTGATAAATCTATCGATTATTCGTTTACACATTTCGGCACTTTACCTGAAGAAATGTTGCCAGCCTGCTGAAGAGTGCGTCTGCTCTCCAGCACCTGTCACAACGGCTGAGTGTCACCCACCTCACAGGGTGTTGCGAAATGACAGCTCCCAATGTCTGCAAAGATGAAGCCTCGGGAGAGAAAAACAGGACAGATCTAAATTTCATACTCCCAAGTATATCAAAGCGACTCCCGTCAGCATTGCATCAAAGCAGAGAAACAGGAACTGTTCATTTTTACAGCTGAGAGCAGGACCGTGGAGGGGGTTTCTGGGGAAACGGGCTGGAAAGGTGAGTGTTATAAATTACACCGGGTGACTTACAGGAAAAATGATGACAATGAAAAGCACCTTGTCAAACATCAACATTTGGATTTATGACGGCAGAGTGACAACAGGGCTGTGACAGAGGGTGAAGCTGAAGTGAGACTTCTGAGACAAAGAGCGACAACGTCCATGTGAAACTCCGCTAGCACAGAGCCTGATGGTAGCAGTGCTGCCTGAATGGTGCAACACTCTGGTAACACCTCTGATTTCATCTTGCCTGTTTTAAGGAAATCCAAATTTCATCATTTTCTCCCCCTGGAAGCAGGTAGTACTAATAAAATTTGCACATTTGTATATTCTCAAATCTGCAATAGTTACAGAACTTAAAATTGACACCAAATGTGAGCAAAGTTTTTAAGATTCTTCTTAATAAACAAGGGTTAGCCATTTTGATGGAGGCGAAAACAAGTGCAGGAACAAAAACAGGATCAGAGCTCAACATAAAATAACATTGACAGTTACCATGGGGCAAGCCTTTTTACCTTAGCAGTCTGAATAACAAGTGAGTGTCTTTGCTTGTATAGGCCTACAGTGCTGGAAGATACAGGGATACAACTAGTGCAGAGATGACAAATATAAGAGACTTAAGGCTAAAAGAAAACCAAGGGAACCAAAATCTGTTTTTGTCCCAGGGCCAAGCCCTGCAAAGCACTGTGGGCCACTTCTGATTTCTGCACTAGCTGGTGTAACGCAACCAGCCATGCATTAGCATTGGCCCTCCAGTTAGAACAGGCTCTTAGGATCCTGTCACCCGGACTTATCATACACTCTCACACACATACAAACACAAGTGAACATGTAAAAGTAGCTTGCTTGCTGCAGCACATTTGGTTTACAGAGGAGACAAAATCTTTTAATGCTTTTCTTATGCCACTGGAACCTTTGCAACATCTGCACTGCTAACACTTTCACTGGCAGCAGAGATGTCACTCTGCACACAAAAACCACCAGAATTTCTACGTTAAAGACGGCCCATCTCCCTCACCACTTAGAGGGGGGTCCAAGCTCACATACAAAGTTCAACAACTGTGAAGAAGGAACTATTAAAGAGGACACACAAAGCAGTGACCTTGACTGACAAGTGTTCTTCATTCTGGCCATAAACAGCAGTGGGGCCTGATAAGTGTTCATCTGTGCAGGGAGTAATGACCTATCCGTCAGCAGTGGTTGGGCCGTGTGAGGTAGTATAAATGGAACATACATAATGTACAGCAATAATACCAGCACGCTCACAGTCTAATGTATTATCATTATTCTTGGGGACCAGGTTTTTTTTCCCCCTCTCCTCTAACCCTGTACAGTGTGCCTCAACAAGGCGGGTAAATGCCTTCCGGCCACGATAATTTCATTCTAATCTTTGTTCCATATTATAATTTTCATGGTCAGAAATACACTAGGAAGCAACGGCACATTTCTATCAAGGGCTAAACAGAACACAGGCCATAACTGGGGGTTTTATGTGACTGTATAACAGCTCGATCCTGGTGCACCAGTCAATTTATGATAAGAATAGAGAAAGCTGTAAATTTATGTGTGATGGCCCATCTCAAACAACATCATTATGTTCCCAACTAGCTTCTGATGGCGAAGCTCAGCATACTTAAAGAGGTTATCAGGAATTTCTATAATGCAAACGTTAAAATACATGATCAAATATTCATACAAAATTAAATTAAGCTACACACCTTCTACATAAAGATAATTATTCAAATCAAGGGTGAAATATAAACACAAATCCGAACACCTTACGCCCTGAATGTAGATATTTAAATGCTTGTGGGTGGAAACGTCAACATCACATGCACATATAGCTAAATTCACTGCACTTAAAGGGGGATTTAGTCAGGAGATACCATAGTTATAAAATCAGGATTTCATTAGAGCTGAGAGAGAATCTAGAAATTTTTAAGTGGCCAGAAGCTGACACAGTCTTTAATATGATGCTTTTTAGTCACAATTTCTGACAAGCTCAGCTGTCTTATCAAAAAAAGGAAAAAGATAGTAAAGATACTGTTTTTTATGGGTATTAGGATTTCAATAAATTCACAATAAGGCTAGTTATTCTTACAAAGAGATCAAATAATATGGGAGTTTATACTTGTGTGGTACACAGAGGCCTGTTTGAATCTAGCTGCACGCAGGAGTGATTGAACCTTCAACCTCATAATAATGTCTTTAGTTTTGTGAGCTTTTTGAAGAGCTCCCAGAACCTAGTACTGAACAAACATGACAGTGATGCTGTAGCATTTCAAACTGGGGTTATGGACTGTTATTTTATGAAAGTTGTAATATATGACTTTCCTAACATCTTAAAGCTTAAGGCACTTTTTAATGCAAAAAAAAAAAAACTTCCAAAATACTGTACATCAATAGATTCTTATTTAGTTTTGTCCGTGTACTTGCTCTGCTGTGAGTTATCATGTAACAGCATTAATTAACAGGAATTTCTGAAGCCTCCCACACACATATTGCATCAAAGTCACAGCCAGTGTCCTTGTCCAAAACTCATCTCCAAGCTAAAAAAGAAAAAAAGAAACAAGAATATACAGTGCTACTATGCAACAAAACTTTCACATGACACTGCATACTATTAAAGGTTTTTATAATGTATTCACATTTATTTATTCTTGGTGGGGTGGGGTATTTAGGCAATGTAGATTAGGGTTACAGAGAAATTAACACTGTACATATAAAATCATTACCTTAAATAAAAAATTCATTAAATCTAAATTGATCCTACTCCTCTCAGTGATGCAGCAGCAATAACAAGGATGTTTTTTCTCCTTGATTATCAGGCTGTATTTGAAGCATTTTAAATATTGCGTGCATTATCGTCCCCTCTCTCCAAGGTATCCCTTCAGAGCAGAGTAAAAAATGAAGGATGCCTCCAAAGCTTAGCGACAGTAATCTCTCCCATGGAGGTCAAATCTAACATGGCAGGTTAGTGTCTGTGGAGATTGACAGCCTGGGGAAATACTGCTGCCAGGCACCCACAATGCACAGTGACAGTGAACACCTCCCAGGAAAAAGGCTGGTTACCAAGCCTTATAGAGCGACTGTCAGAGGGCGCCTGTTGTCAGAGCTGCTGCCAACTCCACACTGACAGACTCTGTCAACCTATCTCTATCATATCGGAACCATCTCAATCATGTAAACACCAAAGTGTCTCGCAAGTGTACGGATCTAAAGTGTGCGCATCTTCATCAGAGGCATTTTTTTCTACCATCAAACACTAATGTTTCATAATGTTTTGGAATGCTATTATTTTTCGTCATTTTATATGACACGTCCCTTGTGATCTATTTAAATAATGAAAAAATTCTGAAATAACTAATAAAATAACAATGGCAAACATAAAGTTTCCTATTTTCTCCATTTAACATCCATATAATTAAGTTAATCAACAGAAAAAAAACAGTATATAAATAGTATAT
>JBBDHI010000019.1:11715173-11727218 GCA_037177115.1 Craterocephalus stercusmuscarum
ATTAGGAATCATCATCTGTAGTAGCGCCCTGTTTATCGGAAACCCTGACATCAAAATGTTGCATTGCACAATATTAACTGTAAACGGTTTTTGTCTCTATTCATTGTGGGATATAATTGGTGTATAGTCAATCATTCAAAATCAAACAAAACTAATTTCATTTCCCATTAGATTACAAAAAAGCTTTTTTATTTATATTCACATGACACAGCTGGGAAAAGAAGTTATGCTTAAACTTTAATATATGTTGTTCACTGTGGTGTTGTGTACAGAGATGCAGAACAGCAGACCACTAATTGCATGAAATATGTTATCTTACAGGCTTGTGCTGTCTGCTTTTCATAAACAAAGGCTGACAGATCATGCCCTCAACCAGTGACCCTGCTGTGAGCATATGCACTAATGCAAGGTCACACTGGAGACTGGCCACATGAGGAGAAAACAGCCATCCAATTTGCCTTGTGAACCCAGCAGACACAAACTCCTGATGTAGTCATCATGCCCCACAATAAAATGTCAGTGTGTTAAGCAGGGCCCCTTTTCATTAGCAGCTCTAATAAATGGCACTTGTACTGAACAGAGGATTCCCTTTATGTCTGGGAGAGGGAAAAAATGATAAGCAGCTATCACTGCCAAAAATCTGTTTCACGCTCAGTGTCAAGGAGGCTTTGTTGGCTCCCACAGTGCTCAGCTGTGTGCAAAAGCATGGCAGCCCCTGATTTTCATGATGACAGGTGGCCATCTTTAAATCTGAGATCTACATATAATACCACTTATAACCCACAGTGGCTGGCATACTGTTGGATCCATAAGTAATTAGACAGTTTCATAGTTTTGTCATTGCTTAAAGCAACTGTGGATTTGAAATGAGGCAGATAAAATGTGACTAATATGTAGACTTCTTCTATTAAGTCAAGGGGATTAATACAATAATACATTAACCCTTTTGTGCTCAGGAAACTCCACTTGTTTGATTAAGAAATTCTTTGGATGCATTCAGGATTTATTTGAAGTAATTACTTGTTTTTTTCTGTTCCTTTCCACTCCTTTCCTGTTTAGTTTAGCAGCTCATATCTAAATTTGAGCACAGAGCTGTAGTTACTGTATATATTTCAGACGATCTTACAAACGAATCTATACTTCCTGTTCTTGATCTTCTTCTTATCACCAGCTGTTTAGCTTTGAAGTAAACCTGTTCTTATATTTTCTCAGGTACATGGATGACTATTTTTCTTTAAAGCGGTTTTCTTCACTTAGACAGAATTAACTTAATCTTCAGTGCTCCCCCCAGGTCATTTGGTGTCCCTACATGGTTGTCAATATGCCCCATATTTTTACTTAAGGCACTCCTTGGATTTCTTTATAGCAGGTTTCATTTTTTACCAACAAAACAGCAAAATCCCTTACTTACAGACAGCCTTCACATACTGAGAAATTATATTTATATTGCAGTTATATTAAGCATGTCACACTTTTGGGGTCCTGACATTTGAAGCAGCAAAAATTGGCAATATGATGCAACACCTCTAACATCTAAAGATCCCATGAGCCAAAAGCATGGGTGGACACTTTATGGTTGACATGTTATTAGGAGGGGCGGCCAGGGTTGTGAAGGCGGTTGTGGGTGGGGGGAGTCAGAAAATCCGGGCAGACCTATAGCCTGACGTCGTCCCCCACCATCCTCTGCTTGCCCTTTGTCATGCATCCTCACCTCCAGAGCTGTCACTGGCTTGTCAGAACCAATCACAAGATGCCATGCTGTCTGCCACCCATGTACCAGTTTGGACAAGATGACATCAATTTTCTGGTGCTATGTGTCAAGGACCATATGAAAACAGATGTCCTCATTACTGCTTCGCAGAAATACTGCATACATATTGAACTTTTCATTAATTGGAGGGTAAAGATGTAGCTATCTTGAGTTTTTTCTGTTTGTTTGTCTACATTCATTTTAGATTTAGTTTAGCAGAAAAGTCCCTAAAAAGGTTCAAAAGCTGAGGCAAGCAGTGGCATCGCCCTAATCATAAATCATCTTCTTTTCCTTGTGTCATATATTGACATAAGTGTGCAGAATCCAGTAAACAGCAAACTAAAATCCAGTCAAAGCCCTCTCATGGTGTGATAAAACAGTAACATGTCCAAGCCTAGTGTTATGAATATATGAGGCCCTCTGCGATGCAGCATGACAAAAGTAACTTTATTGAATGGGACAGATCGCTGCTTGTCTGACTGACTTAATCTGTTTGATTGAGCAACGGGACGCCTTCGGCCTCACAAGTCCTTCAAAGGCCGCAGATTCTGCAAGTGTGAAAAAAAGAGGGAGGGAAAAAAAGACGAGAAAAATCCCCTCACACCCCTTCCTCTCCAGAAGCCATCCACACAGAACTAGCAGCTTTTATGAGGTTTATTTCTCAGCTTTAAATATTTTTTTCATTGCCCTACCACCCGAGCACATTCAGGTCATCGGCTTCTGACAAAGACTGCAAGCCTGGAAAATCTGTCAACTGTCAGTGTCATTGATTAGGAGCAGAAGTCTGGGCTGGATGACGAGGCTTCATTGAGGAGAATCACTGAAAAGCAATAAAGGAGTATGAAGAATTTGTCCCCAACAATAATACTGCTGCTGCCGTTTCTTCTAGACTAAAAAGCATGCACCATTACGAAGCCATACATTCATTTCCTCATGCTTCACGACCTTATTATGGAGATCTAACTTTCCACCCCACCCCCTTTTTTCACCAGGCTGTCCAAACACAAAGCAGGCCTCGGCTATCATTGTGCTTGATCTGAATTTTATTTAGAACTCCATATGCTTCTCCAGCCTATTCTCAAAGGTTGGTGTCGATGCTTGGCCTCACTTGGCCCTGTTAAGCTTTAAAAGAAAGGCCATTCTATCACCACACCGCCTATTGTTGGCACTTGAAGTTAACAGACAAAAGTGTGAGATCATGAATGAGTGCCTGGCAGTCTATTGAAGGTTTCCACACAACTCAAAGGAGAATCTTCACCTGATGCAATTCAACCATAAATGCAGAGAGAGAAAAGGGGTTTAACTCTGTTTCCTGGAGTTTAATGAGAGGATTTAGTCATTTATATGCATCTGGTACATTCACTTTAAACATCTTGTACGAGAAGGACTCATCAGAGGGTTTTGATTATTGTTTGTCTTACTTTTATATATCAATGAAGCTAAATACTCAACCAGAACTCCTGCAGCTTTGCGACTGAATTCTCCGCATGAGGCCACAGAGTAGCTGCATGGAACCCAAGAAACACTCCACACCTCACAGTGGCTAGAAGACAGAATTACTCTTCTTCTATTTCCTACTCTGAACACACATTTCCCTTCAAAAAATACCCAAAGCTGAGTCTCTCAGTCTCCAGGTCACCCCTTAGTGACAATTTGTCCACATCAGAGAGCCGTCATGCCTAACAAGATCTGACTTGTGACACACAGATGGGGAGGGGCTGGACACGGGCAGTGCTGGCGCTGGGTGCCTGCCTGCCCCGGGGCTACAGAAAAACGCCATGCTCAGACCTCTGTGTGAGAGAACACAACTGCTTCCTGCTAAACTCTGCTTTACCACCATAAGCTCTACCAGCCCACAGCGTGCATCGCTGGGCTGCTGCAACGCGATGAGATACAGTAAGAGGACCCGATGTAATGCTGCTTGTATTTGTGTGCACACAGTGCAGGGGTCAAGCATTCAGGCTTGTAATAGCCTCCTGGTCTATGATGAAGGATGACTCATCTAGGCATATCACTTTTTCCCTCATCCTTGTAGATTATTGCACATTGGTTTAACACCACTGAACTCACAAAAGTACACACACCACATAATGAAGGCTTAATGCTCCACAACTCTACGATTTGACATATTCTGTGACTTGAAGCAGAGTTGTTCCACTGTTTTCCTAACAGCATAAATACCGGTCATCACATTTACTGATGTCTCTGTCGTGGATTTAATTTAAGAGCTACAACAGAAAGTTATCTTTTTGACAAAATCCTCTCTATTTCATTCACCATCATCTTTCATTGTTTCTCTTGTTTATTCAAGCTCTCACTTAAATTTGTCACAGATCTTTATGTTGATCTAATGTCAGGTTACATAAGACACAGACACAGTGCACACTGCTTCCACCCCCCTCCATCCCCCCCCCCAACGGATTAACCCTGTATACTTAAAAATCACAGCCTCGCTGTTCCGGTCAAGTGCATCAGCAAGGCCTATATATGCAATTAGGTCATGCTGGCCACACAAAGGGGGTAACAGTCATTGTCAATTTTAAGTAAAAGTTAAATCCTATCAGGGTGGAAGGCAAACACTGCTTGGGAGACTAGTCTTCATACTGTAAAGCACAGATTAATAAAAGTGAGACGTGAAGGACGTGAGGGAAATTTCTCTCCTTAAGGCTGCACTTACCCTGCGTTGGGCCTTAATTCGGGTACATCTAACAAACCATTTAAAGAAGCCCCCTTTAGGTCATGCACAAAGCCGCTGCCACATCAAACTGTCATTTCACGTTTCAAGACCCCACAGATTTATTTACGCTCGGTATTCACCCTACTGCTCTTTTACACGTCTTGAAAGCGTGAGTTTTATATTTTACAAGTAACACCCCGTAGGTTGAGAGATGGGAAGTGAAATGGGTGTTTGTTAGGTTTAGGCAACGAAGAAAAAAATAAAAACATCATGGCTGGGCATCTAATACAGCCTTTTCAAAACTAATTTATTTTTTTTTATTCCCTTTGCTTCTACACGTCACGGTTTTTTGTGGTATCTTCAGCTCTGCTGGTTGATCTCACCTCTCTCTCCTGGCCCTCTGGCTCTCATCCCTGGCTCTGGTCCTGACAACCTCACCCACTGAGCTACAGATTGGCCGGCACACAATGCCCCAGATCCCCATCCGCCAACACAATGCGCACATTGGCCATACACCTTCCCTTCTTTTTAATTTTCTCACCACATCCTCTTCGGCCATTTCCTTATTTTTTCTTTCCCAGCCATTCATTCTCTTTGTTTAATTTCATAATGCTCTCTCCAAGTCCATCTCCCTGCTCTGACTGTGTCTTCCTGGCAGCTTGGTGGTGACTGGTGGGGCAACAACAGAAACCGTCTCCCACCTTGTTCCATAGCAGGGCAGCATGAGCGAGACAAGCCAGAGCTCACAAAGCCGCTGCCGAGCGAAACAAAGGTTGTGTGCTCCATCATTCAAACCGGGGCCACTCCGACAGCTGCCTCCGCCACGCTCACACTGACAAACGGCCAGAAAAACAGATGGTTTGTGCATTCATGACCAGTTTAGTGGAAGCCCAGGAGTCACCCCCATTCAAGGGGAGGGTTTTTGTCAGCTACTCCATGATAAAGCTTTTCAGTCTGGTAGAAAATTAGAAATGCATTTTAAAATTGTCCCTTAATTATTGAGGTCATCCCGGCACTATGGAGGACAGAGGAAAAGGGCTGGGGCTCTGGCTCGTGACACATGACTGATCCGAAAAGATGGGCTGCCTCATTTCACTTTTTAAATCTTGCCAACACATTAACATACATTTGTCAGTTGCTTCTGAAAAGCAGATGCATTGCATTTTGGAAGCAAACAATCCTCCAAGGAGAAAGAGTCCATCATCTCAGCATCTGATCAATATTAGCATTGAAATCATACGCTGTACTGAAAAAGTGGCCGAATGAAGATACTTTGTGAATATTCCACCCTTACAACATCTTTACAGACTGACAACTTTGCACCTGGAATTCCTTTTAATGTGCGTTTTCATTCTGCTCCCTAGCTTGGACATCCTCCCCTCCTGTCACTCACATTACATCAGTTTAGACACATCTGCACCATAATCAATAGCAGAGGAGTGTGACCCAACTTTGAATCCTTCATCGCCCTTTCTTTTACTGTAGATGGCCCAGGGAAAATGTATTTATACTATTTATACTCTGTCTCTTCTGTCTGGTTCATTAAAGCTCTGTTTCTCTATTCTGAAAGCCTTTGTCTGAAGTTACACATTTAGACTGACATCTGCACTTTATACAAATTTTAATCCCTTGAGAAGGCCTTGCAAATTCTGTTAAGATAAATCAAAAGATTATCATTTTTCAATGCACATGTTTTAAAGAGTGATTTACAGTAACAAGAAATAAACAGGTATATGAAACTAAATCAACCACAATAATGGTTTGTGTCATGTAATTAAAAAGAGCTTAACGATTGCTTTGAAGCAGTGAGGCGTGAACCATACTGGGCTTTTGAGCATCATCATCAAGCTGTTGGCAACACGTCCCAAAAAGTCATTTCCAATTGTAAGAGAAAACATTCACCATGTTGCACTATATCATACACAGCACTATTTACACAAATTAGCTGAAATGCCAGCAAAAGTGACACTGACGAAACTTAGTTTGTTTATTCCTCCATATTAAATTAGTTGCACATCTCGCGGTGCCCAGAGACAAGGCCTAACGGCGCAGGGAAAACGGCTGAGCAGATATGAATTAAAGATAATGCCAAGCCACCGCACGTCTGTCTCTGCCTGGAAACCATCTGGACGTTCAATATTACATCCTTGTCTACACTTTTCACACTGATCGGGATCACAGTTTTTTGACATGCCTTCGTGATGCATCACACCCAGATGTGGTTGCTGACTGAACACATTTGTTGACGTATCACTCAGTAGTCATGCTATGGCCTTAAAAAGTTGTGTCTACGAGAAGTTTGAGGACACGATAGCAGTGACTCACCTCTTAGCACTCTCATGTAAATTTCTGATGAATTTTATAAACTTTGTGGCGCCATTTTAAAAGAAACTTAAAATATGTTTGCAAATAAGAATAATTATAATGTTATTCATAATATTCTCAGACAACAATATTGCTTAGTTCAATAAGATGCTGATTTTTGATGATATAGACAATTCAAATGATGACCAGAAGCATATCTTAACCAATTTGTGATCTAACGTGTTGTGATCATATTAATAATCATGGAGGCTCAGCGTCATTGCACTAGACTGGTAGAGTCAAATTAGCATAATCATTGTCATCATTAGCATAATTTCTGTGCTAGTTTGTCTGTATTACTTACTGTAATGTATAGAACAACAGACACCCAACAGCATGTTACACACTGCAGATAATAGAAACCACACACTCTTACTGACCTGTGAGAGACCCATATGACTTGCAGAATATAAACAAGGATGCACACGACACCTTCGTATAAACCCACACAACTTCACACTCATGAGGTTGATTGTACCCAGACAGCTTCTGCTTTGTTTCCACTTAAGCACTGCCCTCCACTGACAGCCCAAGGAAGTGCACACAGCCAGTAAGAAACAAAATACTCTGTCATTACATTTTCCAAAGCACAGGAGCCTTTTAGACAAAATTCATTGCTCGAGCATAGAGTGCAGTAGGTGGATGAGAGGACCCCTCCCCATTCTAGCCCCCCATCCAGTGCCATTTTGTTGTTGGACTGCACCCCTTTGGCACCAGACAGGAATCACTTCCTCAGAACATGATGTGGGAGGTGTTCAAAGATAGACGCTGACAGAAATCCACTGCTGTTGCCAAAAGCAGTGGCATTACAGTGACACAAGCGGTGACTCTCAGATGGATGTGATTTGATCAAATAAATGTGACAAATGAGTAAAATTTGGACAAAAAATAGCAGTTGGATTAAAAATAAGTACTAGAGGTGGGTATAAGCAACTTGGAAAATAAAACAGTATGTTGCTATGAAACAAACTAATTTATCCTTCAACAGTAATATATATATAAATATATATGTGTGTGTGTGTTGCCAGCTTAGATATTTGGTTAGGTTTTTATTTGTGTTGTTGTAATTTTAAGCTCAACCATCTGGTTACTTGACGATAGTCAAACTTGTTTTCTGGCCAAAAAAGATAAATTTTTCATCTTTTTTTAAAAAAAAGAACTAAACAAAGCGCTCTTCAGCACTTGAGCAGAACATAATTAAACTCCCAGCAGAGTCTAATCAGCATTCATGAGCAGCTTCAGCGTTAAGTGTGATATACAGTACAATCACTGTCAAGGTGATTTGTCATCGCTCACCAGGGCCATCCTTTTCACATACATTTATACGCATACGTGCACACACACACACAAACACACACATACAAATGCTGTTTGCCCGTCCCTCCCAAATTAATACTCACCCGTGAAACCATGACCTGCAGAAGGCAGCCCCGACCTATACCAGACACTCTCGCTGGATCCACCCCCTGAGCCTCAACCCACCCCCCCAGCCCCCCCACCACGGTCTATCAACCTGAAAGAGCTTCACAAAATGGATACAACTGCTTTTTAAAGTTTAAAAATAAACACAAAAAATCGATAAAATGGTATAAAAGATGTCAAAATAACAAAGAGGGTTGAAAATAAATAACATCAAGTTGTTTACTCCACATTAACCCTGGTTGTTTTGTGCCCTGTATGGTCTGTTCATCACTAAGAGGATGAACAGACCATGTGGTGGTACGAAGGATCAAAGTGTGGCAGGACCAGAGAAAATGGGGAGACTCAAGGCCAGAGAGACAATAATGGTCCCATTCTATACAGTCACCGAATGGCTACTGCTTGGTTAGCTATAAGCTCCATTTTGGGACCTTTGGTTCCCACATTTAATTAAAAATCCATTATCACCTCTCAGCATCGTGAGCAGCACTTCAGCCCATACTGCTCAGATCTGCATTCCTAATTGGTCTTAAATGGCTAAATACCTCTTCCATGTATTCACTCTTTTAGTTTCCTAAAAGAAAGAGTTTAAGTGGTGCATGTGGTTTAAGTTCTTATTAAATATAAGTCGCCCCTCTAAATCTGCAAAACTTTAAAAGTAATCGAGTTATAACCAATAGGTATTAGCTCATACAACACTGAGGGCCAGACCTTGTGGCAGACCTTGCAGGCAAACTGTTGTTTGGGTGGTAAATTAATATTCAAACGTGATGCTGCCAAAGCACCTTGAGCAGATGCACACTGGCACTCATTGATGGCCTGAGTGTGGGGATGCAGACAGAGAAAACGGCTGATATGAAAGAAAAGAGAGATAATGGAGAAAATGGGAGATTAAATAAATATCAAAACGAAGGAAAAATTAACAACAAAAGCAGGGTAAAAAAAAAAAAAAACAAGTGCTTCATCTAAAGTAAAAGGAAGAGTGAGAAAGATGAAGTCTCCTTCACATCCCACCTCCCCTCTCCTTCATTGTTACCTCAACGAGCACGGCCAGGCCCCAGCTCCCCTGGCAGAAACTAAGTGGCTTGCTGGCATATGGTGTAACCTCCATTTGAGTGCTAAAAGCTGGATATTGTTTTTGTGGAGCAGATGTTGGCGGGCATGGCAAAAGCCACAGCTGACTGGACTACGCAGCTGGGAACGGTGTGTGTGACCCACATACAGGGGGAGCAGTACTCAACTGAGAGCCACAATCTTAATGGAGAATGGCGAAACATAATATGGAGTTCGTCCCTCTATTGTCTTTACAAGCAGGAAGTCGACAATGAAGCCTGTTTTGGTTGTTTTTAGCTTACATTCAATTGCTTTTTCGTCTGTCACAACGACTCAGTGATGGTGGGAATGCTACCCACGAGGCTTAATGCTGGTAACGCTCTTATCTAATTATATTAGATAGACCCAATGATGTTGGGATTTGATTTTAATCTAATATCTCCTGATGCTACAGTAAATACCCTAAAAAGGAAGAAGCCTCGATGAGGACAGCTACGATTACTGATCTGCCTTACAGATTGATGAGGCTTTAATTCTCCGACCTCTTTAATTTGAGCAGGTTTATTTAGGCTAATCATAGCAGGATGGAAAACGACCTCACTTCTCTGTCTGCCTCTAAAACCAAGAGCCACCATGTTTTTAAATTGGAATTAAATGAGCTTTCGTGCCAAGATTTGAGCTGATGGAAACGGAATGAGGACACTTAAGAGTCCTGACCGATTTCCCAAACCCAGGAGTGTCCCGATGCCAAAAGTGGACAAATGAAGATTATGCTGAGATTATAATAAGGATGCCAAAGCCATTATCCAGTCTACTTTGACAAATGTTGTGCCTCTCTGTGAGCAGATGGGACCTAGAGTTTGGGTGGGGAAATAGGCAGAGTATCCTTCACCCAGTTGGCTAGAAAACACTTGGATAAACAGCAAGCTTGGGCTCTGTCAAGAATCCACAACATTACACATAATTTTGTGCAACAGCCCTCACATTTTGTTTATTTCTCTGTGTTTGATTAAAATTGACCTGCTAGTACAACAAATAACACTCAAATTTAATCAAGAGTTATTTGTACTTGATTCACATTATCTCTCCAAACAACTTAAAATAAACAAATTACATTTGTGCATTAAAAAGACGTCAAACCTCCTGCTCTTGTCACTCAGCGTCAGCCTATAGCCCCATGTTTGGCACTTTGGCCTCGGCTACTTAATAATGAGAGTGTTAAATGCCATATGTTGTGGGCTGAGGCTAAACAAACTGACCAGAGGCTGCTACAATGGTTTTTTCCCCTCATGAGAAAGGATTAGAATAGCCTGTCACTCAGCAGGGTCATGCAGAGCAGGGGCACTACTTAAAAAGTCATTTAGAGAATTAAGAATCCCCCAGTTGGCCTGCGATCTGGAGGAAAAGGAAAAAAAAAAACACTCAATAAAATAACCACCAATAAATACCCAGTAAAGCCTTGAGGAGTCCACTGTTGGTCTGTCGCCTGCTAAGCATTTTGTTGTGAGGTTCGTTTTCTGCGAGGCTTCTGTGTGGCGGGGTCTCATTAATTAACATGAGGTTCCTTGACTGCACACTGATTAAATGCCTTCCCTTAGAGGGAAAAGTTAAATCTGAGTAACATTTAGTATACATGGAGTCCAGAATATTTCCTATAACAGGTTTTAAATGTATTTGCTGGGAGGCAGCAACAAAAACAAGAACATTTCGAATAAAGACAATGCTTTTCTCAGTATTAATGATGCAAATGTCCTGTTAGAAGTCCCTTAGTGAAAAAGGACTGGCAGCAATGCACAGTGACTGATAAATAAGAAGCTTCACATTCATGGAGTTCCACAGTTTAGTCAGGGACTCTGATCTGTTACTGGTCAGGATTTTAAGATGCTAGGATGAAACAATTAAATATTTAAATATGGCTAAGCTTTACTCTCCGGTTTGAAGCCAGAGAAATTCAAGCAGGTAAAGATCCAGGTTACAGAGCGCTGTTAAAGCTGCCGCTCTGCAAAGCAGGCTGGGGGGGTCAGGCTGAATGACAGAAGTTATGAATACAGATCGGACCTCATAACTGACAGGCATTAGGATGTACGCTCAGGGCTTCTGAGCCTGAGCAGATGATTTGACAGGCAGATATAGAGCACTGCCACTACTTAATAGCTGGTAAGTGGTACAGTTTGTTTGGACATACTTTGAAATTTTCACTGCAAAATCTTGAAGGTGGAAAAACTAGATAGAGAAAATGGCACTCTTCTGTATTTTTCTCCTGCCTATCTGTTTCTAACCTTTTTAAGCTATGAGGAGTATCTGAGTGTTGCACATGTCTGCTTGGGTTGCTGATGTTGATTACATCTAAAATAAAAATACTTTTTGCCAAGCTTAATGTATACAGTACATATTATAAGATAATCAATACGACTTCAACGGAAAACTAATTTAAAGCGTCTTTCTTCCCTTTCAAAAAAAATTGCCTGTTAATAAAACTGCGAAGATTGTTACACGACATATTATTATTTTCTATGTCGGCTGATACTTCTTTTGCTCCTTACTTGATACCGTAACAATATGTCAAGGGAAGTGGTGGTGTCTGCAACACAGTCATCTGTGCTAAAACTTTCCACACACTTTTCTTTTCGATTCAGTCTGTTGGTTTCCTTACATCGGCTATTTGTTATTAATTGGCTAGTATGTATGTATATATGAATGTATATGTGAAGTGCCTTGAGATGACTTTGTTATGATTTGGCGCTATACAAATAAAGTTGAATTGAATTGAATTGAATTGAAT
>JBBDHI010000019.1:11757064-11775939 GCA_037177115.1 Craterocephalus stercusmuscarum
GAGATGAACTCTTTTCCTTTTGTTCTCCCTGTCAGGCTTCATGAGTAAATTGAAATGGAGTGAAGTGAAATCCAGCTTATAGGCAGCTAAATGGAAAACAAAATGATTAGTTCTGGATGGAAGCAAAATGAGTGAGAGCATTTTTTATTTTGACGTGCGCTGAATTTAAACTGCACCAACATCAGATTCCACATGTTTGCATGGCCTAAGTTTTGACTCCTACCTAACATTGTTTTGTTACTTTAGAGTACTTTACCGAAAGATTTTCAGAATAGTCCCAAGTCATAGCCTATGTAACTTCAAAATATAAAAGCTGATGCTTCAAACCTTTTATTTGCACATTTGGAGCCACAAATAGATCAGTTCACTATATGATCTCAGCTATTAGCAGCCAGAAACCTTTCCGCATATAGAAAACGTTCACATCATCAACTCTTAGAAAATTAGAATACAGACAATGTGAAATGAGGTGAACTGAAATTAAAAGTTCTCGCCATGCATGCACACACAGCACAAGTGGGTACATGGCTATTGTTAGGGGAAAATATCAGAGTAAACTAAAACTGCAGTCAAATCAAAGAAATAATCACACATTTATGAATATTTAATATGGTCACGGCAAATAAGGCAAGCAATTAGGAGATTCCGTAAATTAGCAAATTGTTATTTCATGTTAATGAGAGATCTTCAGCTTTTTCTCATGCATAATTCATGAAAACAGCGAAAAAGTTTAGCAGGGGAAGGGATGAGGAAGTCCTGTTGATCAGACACGTGCACATGTACCGAGGCACGGAAATACGCAGATTTGCTTCACTTGCTATTGTTTTGCTCAGTTTGTCACTTGATATTTATTGGGCTGGAGATGGTTGCTGAATGTTTAACGCAGCCGGCTGTTATGGGTGGGGGGGGGGGAGAGGTAATACTGGCATCATAAGCAAACGCCTGTTCATAGCCATTTTGTTCAAATAGTAAAGTGTCTTCAATCTCAACAGAAGTTGCCTATGAGGGAAAAAATGAGCAGAAATTGGTAATGATTTCAAAAGGAAAAGACAAATGTGCTGTCGGCTGTCAAATGTTTGCAAAATGCCAGGATTTTGGTAGGAAATCTAAAAGTGAGCAAACAGTAAAGATCCTAGTGAGTGTCGGGAAGGGGTTCCCTCCTAAAGGGGTTAATATGAAGGGGGGGAGGGAGGAGTGGGTGGGGCAGGAAGGGCAGCGAGTCAGAAAACAAGAGCAAAACAAATCTGTGAACTGGAACTCAGAGAGCAGCCACTCAGGAGGGATTAATGAGAAGTAGAAGACTGTGAAATTATGTGGCCTTTGAGTGGGGAGAATGGCCCTAGCAGAGCATGGCCCTGAAATGAGGTGAGACAAACTTCACCTGATCCACAATTAATGGCATCACGCGGATGGGTGACACAGAGTCACAGCAGGGGTGGGAAGGAGGAGGGAGGGAAAAAAAGAAAGAGGAAGAAAAAGCACAATTCACTTGTAGAAATGATGCCCACTCCCCCTCCCACCCCTCTCACCCAAAAGGTGCAGCCATCAGGAACTGGGACTCAATGAGGATAGAAAAGGATTTTACACACACCTGTCTTTTTAAAAAGGTTGCGGCGGGATCGTGCGGAAATCTTCACACTTAACAGGCAGAGATAGTCGCTGGCGATGGAGACAATTAACAGAGAGGGGAAGACATAAATAAAGAGCAAAGGAGTGAGAGACGCAGGAGGAAAACGGGGTAGAGTTGATTGCACACGGGGTGAGGAGCAATAACAGGAGCACGGATGATTAAGTGGTGTTAGGGACTGGGAACACTTGTTTGCAAGGACAATCTCTGTGTGCTTTTGTTGTCTGCTGGCCGCCTTTATCTTTGTGTAATTCTCCGTCTGATGAAATGTGTTTAAAGAGATGAATTAGGATCAGAGGAGCCGTCCTGACATGATTATGAGGGATTCATCTGCAGCCATCTGCCACCCTTATGAATGGGGGTGGGGGCGGTGGGCTTGCAGAGAGATAGAAAAGGGAGGGAGTGAACTGCAGACCTTCTGTTCAGCAGGCCTGCCACAGACCCAGCATTACACAGGCCTCTGGCTCTCTGTTTAACATGGAGACGTGCTTTTTTTGTCCCTCGATGTAAAGGTGAGCTTTGGATACATTCAAGATGGCAGAGATGGGTCGTAAAAATCTCTCTTTTTACATGATTCTACAGCACATTAAACCGCATGCTTTGAAATGTACAGGCACGATAAATGCTTACAGTCATGTCCCACAAAATCAAACGTTGTCTTCCTTGTGATATTTCCCAGGTACCACTTGTATATTAGCTATATTCAGGCTTGGAAATGGCACGTACAGACTACATTATGTTAACACACCAGTTGGAGGAGAGGGCACAGCAGATGGGTCCGTTGCTCATCACAACGTCCACTTGTTCTGAAGGGGAAAGCGGGGGCTTCGGATAGCATGTCTTAAGTTGTGTAATAGGCTTTTTAGTGTCTCCAATGAAAGTCACACATTTGCTTTTTTTTCTCAGGTTGCTTGTTTCTCCAAGATATTTGCTCACGCTGCGCAACGGTGTGATGAAAATTACATCTGAGTCAATTGCATCTCATATACCAACATGGTTTCCTACAGTATAGAGCAAAATTAAGGGAAACTTTTAAAAAATGCCTTAAGCTCTAATGAGAGAGAACAATTGCCATGGTATCTGGCATGAAGTTTCCTCTTGAATCGCACTATTTACCTTTATAACAGATGGTTTTCCTGTTTTACTCTGCCCCACAAGGAAATAATAAAAAAAAGAAAATCAAGCAGTTTTGATGTGTTTTAACAATCTCACTGACTATATGACTGAGTCACAACTCATATTACAGGTCAGCCTTACGGTGTTTAATTATGTGCCGGCTGCTTGGGGCCCTCTAATAACCTGTCATTGAGGGGAATTTGAATGTCACACCACTTTGTTGGACCCTAATGGCAGCAGGCAGATCCACTGATGAGCCGTTTTGGGACAATTACAGCGGATATTCAAATCACAGGTCTGAGTGTGCCGTGAAAAAGCTGACAGAGGTTTGACTGAGAGTGCATGTGCACACGCACATATACGCTTGTTCTATCTTGACCCTGCAGTCCACCTCTCTTGACACACAAAGAAGCTGTCTTTGCCTTCTCACCACCACCACTCACACACACACACACCTATGCTGCTCAAACAGTTTCACTGTAGCCTGAAAGCTTTTATTATCCATCTAATCCAGATATCAGCGATTTCATCAAGCTGGGAAGATATGCATATCATGAATTATTTTGACACTGGGACCTTTTAATTTTCGCCGGCAATATTTCATCCCACCAATCAGTGCCTGGAGTGGTTGTCGCCGGGGCGGACGCAGCGGTGTCAGAGGACGAGACTCCCTCCGGTGGATCCAAATCATCCAGGGGACAATAATGAGCTATGGCCACAATTATGAGCCGCCTGTGTGCGCATGCATCTCATCAAGGGCCTCATGCAAGCTGCTGCTACAAGGGGCAAGCAGGCAAAGCAAAACAAGATCAGGTTTAAACTTTACATTAAAGATTGTTATTCCAATCCCAAGTCAGATGGCGAGATAATAGGTCGTTCTATTCCTTGTGTTTTACTCTTTAATTGATCAGATTACAGTAACAGCTGGAAATCCATTTACACCTAACACAAATATCTTCATAAAAATCATACCATTTCAGAGAATTCTTCCACAGTTGCACATTTAGGATGTCACATGTTTTTATTTGCTGCTGTATCGTTTTAAAACCTGCAACCTTTTATAAAATCTACCTCACAGTTACACTATCAAATCAAATTATGTTGCAGATTAGATGCCAGCATTTTTCATCTTTGGTGGATTTATGATGCATTTTGCTTTCATTTCTGTAGATTTAGAGAATTTTTCTGTAATGTTGGATTTGTGTGTTGCATAACTGCATAGCATTTCTACACATTGTCATATAATTTGCTGAAATATTTTGTCAACATCAGATGGAGCTTGCTTTTACGAGAACCGTTAATTTACTAATCTGTGTCATGTACACCATGTTTTATTTTTAATTCAAGCTTCTTTTTAGACTCTATGTTATATAAACGTGTGCTTTTATAGAAGACAAGCACAAATAGGTACCACTTTTATTAATACTGCATCATCATAAGGAAATGCTATGACTAACAGCTTTCTTGATACTATTAAAGCTGATTGAGGCAGGTTGCCAGGTTGAAATGAACATATAATTGCAAATGTAATGACTTACTGGAAAGTGAGAAACTACTGCATCAGGTTGCTGGAGCTTTAGTTTATTAAGCATCAAAAATTTAAAATGTTACTCTAAGTTTAAACATCATTTTAGCTGCTTCGGATGAAGTTTCAACATTGAAATCAAAATTTTGTATTCTCTTAGAAAGACTACATGTGAGCCGAGAAATGCATGACATTCCTACAGGGCACTGGGCCTGCAGGTCTGTGTGCTGTGTGTGCAGCCTTTAACTTAATACTAAGCTCCCTGTAGAGTGGGTATTACGTGAGCAAATTGGATGCTCAAACAGTCAGTCCGTGACCTTCCCTCATCCTGGATGTTGACCCCCGTATAAAGAGAGACATTACATCTCGTTGCACAACAACACGGCTCCGGCACTTCACTCCAGATAAAGAAAAATGTCTCAATTAAATCTTCACCGGGGCCCCCCGCCGAAGAGTTATCGCTGCCCTGGTAGCGCTGATCGCTACACTCACACATCCTCAAAAGTTATTTGACATAAATTGCCGGAGTCACATCATTTCCTGCCACGCTGCGAGTGGGATTTACGGCTGATCCCATTGACTGGGAGCTGAACCTCCAATAAAACTCCTCAAGAGCTGAAGGGGCCGCGTTAGACCCACCTATCTGTGCTCCTCCCCATCAGATCCCCCCTCCTGCACGCGCAGATTAACCATGCAAATACGCACAGGTGGGAGGGTGATAGCGACAGCACATTTATGCACATGTATGCAGCTGGGCTGATACGGGGAAGAGGACTATGCACAAGAGGGGCTGATTGTGTGTTATCAGATGATGGGAGGTGAGAAAAGGAAGCTTGTTTGATAGTTTATCAAAGAACGGAGGAAGAATGGGAATTATCTAAAGCTTTTATTTGAATAGGAGAGGTGAGTGCCTGTACTCTCAGGTTAGAGGTGCAAAAACTTCTAAATGAGGTAAGCTGAGGAATAAAACAGAATATGAACACTTAAAGAAAATAATTTGAAACTGAAAACTGCTGAACATTAATGCTCACCGAGGAGAAAGGTGGGCCCTATATCAACCACAAAAAACAACTAAAGGCTGCATTACCTCTGTTAGGTCTGACTGAGGTGAATAAAGTGTGTTAATGGCTGCAGTCAGTTAATGGTTATGATGATTCTTCCTCAAGTTCAAACCCACCAGATGGAAATGTAGTTTCAGCATGGGCTCTCAATAATCATCTCAGGTCATCTAATTACAAATGTTCCCATCATGTGATGAGATTATGGTGCGGACCACGCTCACACTTTCTCTTTTGGACTCTCTTGTGAGGCATACTGTCTCTCTCTAGTGGTGGTGTGTGAGAAACATGAGCCTGAGAAGTCAGCTTTTTATACTGGAAGTACATCCACATCCACTGCATGTTTAATTGTGAATGCACAGCTCTCAGGTTGAGCGAGTCGGTCTACTTTGTAGAGCGGGTAGATTTAAGGTAAATGTTGCAGAATACAAAAGGAGAACTCAAGCTTTAATGCGTGACAATGTTCACTGTGTTCTTTTAACATAGCTGGCTGTAGGGTTAAGTAAGGTGCAGCATTGAGTCTGAGTGAGTGAGATCTTCAGACATGTATCATCATATTGGACGTAGATAGTTTTTCACTATTGTTATAAAAATATCTTATTTGTCTTTAATTATTTGATGTTTGTCTGTCTATAACCAATGTGCTGATATGCATTCCAGATACACGCATTTATAGTACGGAAAAGGTACTAAAATCTCCAGTACATGAGAAAAATAGACCTGAAATACAAAAGGGGAAAAAAAAGCTTCAGATAAACAGTAAAAGGAAAAAAAGGTCTTAATTTTAACTTTACTAAGGTTTAACTAAGGTTACTAAGGCATTACTAAGGTTTCATCTAAAAGTGGCCTCAGGAAGTTCAGAAGTGTGTGGTCAGCATTTACATTAAACGCTCTCTCTCGTCACCATCCATCCGGATGATATGGCAGATAAGTGAAGGCCTTCTGCACAGCTTGGCACAGCATTTCATTGGAGGCTCAGCAGCAGCAGCAGCATCAGCAGCATCAGTGGCTCCAGGGCTTCCAGCTGGGGGTGGCTGCTGCCTCTGTCTGCCTACCAGCACCACGACTGGGGGAAGTGGTGGGCAGACCATGGGATTGCCCTAAGGAGCCTTGCTTATGCACCAGTAAAGAAAACTGAATTTTGCCTGTCTGTGCTAGGAATGTTTGCTGCCCTCAGCAATCTGATTTGACAAAGTGAGGTCGCTGCATGCTATCCACAATACTCTGAAATGAGAGGTCAGCAAGAGACAAGAACAGCTTAAAATCAGCAAAAAAATAAAAACCACAGAAACAGTTTTGTTTAAGTTTATCATTGTTTGCATTAACAGTGTATGGGAATCTACAGTTTCAATTATATTACATCTGCTTACAGTGGAAGTCTGTACACATGAAGTTACATCTTTTGAGGACTTTGTAATTCTGTCAACTTTACAGTCATGTTGAATGACTATTTATCAACACAAAAGGACAACTCTGAACAATTTTCAAGTATTTCTTTGCAGTATGAGCTAAAAACACCAAATAATAAAAACTACACAATGCAACAAAGACAAACTGCAAAAAATTTAACAAATTAGGAAGATGTAACACTGCTGACAATTCTTAATTTCAACTACCATCCAATAACATTATTTTTTATGTTGTTGTTGAGCTACGATGAATACGTAAAATGCAAAAAATTATTGCTTTTCCAGAGTATAGCAACCAACAGTTCAGGCTATTTAGTGCCATTCCCGTTTGACTTCAACCAAGTGTGACGTCTCCGCACCATCAAACAATAAAAGGGGCCTGGTCAGCATTGTATGTAATAACTGTTAATGACACACGTCAGAATAATTCAATCTGGACTAAGGTTGTAAGAGCCAAAGAATTAGGAAAATCCTCACTAAAAACATCAGCTGCTACAACCTCGTGGTGATTTGTTACTTAAAATACAAACCAGCATTACTAAAACTGAAAAAAAAAAAAAAAATCCTTCACATATCTTGAGAATTTTCGGGAATGAGGCACCATTTACAAAATGTACATATAACCCCATCAGATGCTCATTTAATAGCATTAATGAGCTCTGACCTCTGAATGTGTGAGAGAGTGCACCAAAGTAATCTTTGCTTTAAGGACACTATTGGCTAAACTGAAATTTAAAATAAAGCGCTTACAACACTGTAAAAATGTCAGCAGAATTTCATGTAGCAGTGGGAATTTTTTTGACAAGCAGGCAATTAACAGGGTTGTTATCAAAAAACATGCTTTTTCTGGGTTTGTTACTTAAAATGGCAGAACATCACAATGCTGATGCGAGATAAGAGGTTGCGAAAGCAGAGGTAGCCCAAATAATGTGCAATTAACATGAAGAGCTGTCAGTCAATTCACAGCCAACCACAGGGCTCACATTTGATTCTCCTGCAATATTATAAATCGACACAAGAGCCCTGATTTTTGATTAAAAAAAAAACAAAACTTAACACTGAGAAGTTGTGCATTTATCAACCAACAAGTCCACAAGTCGCTTCTTAAGATTAAAACTCATGTGAGCAGGTGGCTGAACAGGCTGCGACCTCTTGCTGGTGTCTAGTATTTCTACAGTGAGCAAAGCTGTAGCCAGGAAAACACACATACTACACATGCTTGGAGTTCTCAAATCATTAAAATGATGAATAAATAATTACATTGAAAAGTTAAAAAAGGCACACACAACAATCACGGATGTAGGCATCAGGCAAAATTGGCACTAAAGAGTAATAATAGCATGCTAACAACTGAAGAGGGATTTAAAAAAGTGACACGACAAGGAAATTATAGGATGAGATATATGTTTTGAATAAAGGGATGATGATTGGGAGTAGATGTAAGCAACCAAAATCACACGAACACACACAAAGAAAACAAAACTCCCAATTTTCAGCTTCAGAACAGTTACACGCACCTCTCCCATGTCAATGTTGCATTTCCACAAAGCTATTTGGTTCTGCTCAGTATCAAGTCCTCTGGCTATGTCTTTTAAATACATATGCAGTTAGTATATAGTTGTGCACATACAGTCAGGACTGGGATTCGTAGCTCAATATATACACAAGTTAAAGTTATTGCAGGTCCCACTTGGCAGTCCAATAGTTGTTGCGCACACATGACCGGGATCTGTGTGCTCTGGAGAGGGGAGTCTAGACTAGTGAGGCAGGGCTTAGTCCAAGACTAGGCTGAGAGATGCTAAGGCTGCAGCTGGATGGTACCTTTGATATAACAGGGAGCAAAGAAAAAACGTAGGACGCCGTCACCAGTAGAAAGAGCGTGTGAGGAAGTTGGCGGCCGTGCTGAGCCACCCCATGCCGTCTGTGATCGATCCCACGCGTGTGACAGCCTTGTCCGGCTCCTGGGACGGACTCTCGTCCTCAGGCAGGTAGTCTGGGATGTCTGTGTTCTCTTCTACCAGCACTGCAGAGTCCTCCTGGAATGGCACCATCCGCTGCATGGACATCGGAGTAAATATTGTTTTCCAGTTACCATAAATGCATGTAATTTGACAACGGAAATCACCTTTATTTCACATAAATCTCAGTTCAGAGACTGATTCAACATTTGAAATTAATCTACATGACTAGGGCTGGTCTGACCCCTGCTGGACAAATAATGTACTGCACCTCATCTTACCTTTGTTCCTCAATGTTTAGGCAACATACATTAATTGTTTCTCTGTATTGGAATTCAAGCTTGGATTTTTATAAACACTGGACCACTGTAGAGTATAGAGAATTCGCTTGACGAGGGGAAAGCTTTAAAAAGGTGCAGCTGGGACTGCCTGTGTCTCTAGTAAGAAGCAACTGGCCTACAGGCCAAGGCAGAGATGTGACTAGCTAATCGTGCCACTGTGAATAAGTCTCAGCCAGAGGCGGGGGTGGGCGGCACACTTCCTGTACACAGATGCATACAACGTACAGCAAGTACATCGACCTATCATCTGACTTCCTCTGGGTGAATATTAATGTACAGCAGTTTGAAGGAAACAATGCAAGTCCTCACCTCTACTCCATCCTCTGTCTTCACCACCTGCTGAGCCGTCATTACTTTGGTGGAGTTAATTGCTGTTCCCAATGCCTGCGAGAAGAGATTTGTTTTCATTTGCATTAATCAGCACATCCATCTTCATGAAGTATACTGAGGAAATGAAATGCTACATTCCGCTGTTTTTCATTAATCGGAAGTACAGGAGAAACCACGATGACAGCCGTGTTCTTATCACATATACAGGACATCGTTCTGCAGACGTCTCTTAACTTTTTTTTTTTTTTAAACCTAAAAATTTGCTTTATTTTCATCTATTCTAGAGGCGCCACTTTCAAAGAAGGCAAACATATTTTTTCCCGATCATTAGCAGTAAGTGAAGGAACATGATACCAATTTTAATCCCATCAAAAATCATTAAAGTAATTCATCAAAACAGCTTATACCAAGTTCTGTGCATCCAATAAACTGAAAAATAGACTCAAGTTGTTTTCTGTTCCTGGGAAGATGCTGTACTTACCTCAGCTTTAAGGTCAGAACGGATCCTGACAACACATCGTTTAACAGCCATCTGGAAGGTGAAACTGATGACTCCTCGGATCTTTAACAAAGCTTCCTCACACAGGCTCCTTCGTGTCTGACACAGGGAGGAAGCAGTTGGAGCAGATGTGTAAAACAAGTCTTTAAAGACTTCAGAAATAAATGCATCTTGAAGGCATACAATAAACTATACCTAAAATGTTAAATGTGTAGCTAAAACATAAAACATTCAGCTGCTGCATGCAAACTTGGTTTATAAATCTGTGGATTCCAGCTGCCAGTGTTGTGTGCTTGTGCAGCCCACCAGAGGCCGTCTGTCTGCTGTAATGTAATCTGGCTAGGTGCAGGCTTCCTGCAGAGTAACACTCAGGTTCAATCTTAACATCCTGCTGTTCAATGGCTGACATTTACAACCTGAACCCTCCGCCCTCCTATGAGGTGCCAGATAGACACCGCCTAAGATGCTTTTGGCAACACTGGGATTATGACAGCAGTGAGCGAGGTGATCTGAAGGGAGATTTTTGCACATCAATAGCTGCCTGGCGTTTGAGTATGACGCGTGCGTAGCAATATACCGTGTCAAGTCATGAATATCCACTGTTAATACTCACAGAGTCGTCCAGCCCATCGATGTGAAGCACCACAGTTTTGGCCCTTTTGTTGTTGGAACCCAAGAAGAACTGGGCTTTACGTCGACAGGAGGCAGCAGCAGCCTCGGCCTGCTCAGCCTGTTCAACACCAGCTGACTGCAAAATCTCATAGATCTCAGAGGCCAGCAGTTTGGTCTCTCCAGGTGATGTACTCCTTCGATGTGAGAGAAAGTAAAAATTATTGAGTTAAAAAAAAAAAAAAAAAATAGAGATGTGAAAAGGTATATGTTATTATTTACACATGTGGCTTGTGTCCAAACTATTTCTCAGTGTCACTCCACTAAACTAAGTAGGGATGTAACGATACTTCGAAAATTGATTTAAAATCGATTCAAACTGGTTTAATTGGCAATCGATGTAGAAAAAAAGGAAAGTCAATTTGCATGCAGAAATAAACCAAATAAAACTTATTTGTTCATAACAAGATTTGTGATTATTTCCATATCAATAATAAATATTTGTTTAGTGTTAAGTTTTGTTAATACGGCAATACAAAGTCACAGTTTTCAATTTCAATTGGCCATAAAAAACTAAGTTAATTTTGTTGGATAAGAATCTTAAAAAAATCGAAATCAAGAACTTATAATCAAATCGTGGCTTGAGTGAATCATTACATCCCTAGAGCTACGTTATGCGTTAGCGTTTGTTGACGGATCTGCATCTGCATACAACAGCTATGAATCAGATTAATGAAGGCTGCAGTATTATTTTCATTTCTTCATATTTTTCTTCCAAGAAATCAGACTTTCTTGTAACTAGTCTTCCAGTCTTTCAAAATTTTCTTTTTACTCAGGCCAATCTTTGCAGCTGACCAATAAACTCAATGTGTATGATAACATGCAGAACATCAACCTATGGATAATTAAAGCAATAAAAAAAGAAACAGTACAAGAGTTAAGTCTGCACATAACAAAAAAATTCAAAGAAATAAACTATTTTAATTTGTACTTTGTTAGAAGCAGCCTGCTGCAAAGACATATTATGTTTGATTCTTTAACTACACGTACAAAAAATGCCAAAGATAACACCGTATGATGGACAGAAAGTTACATTTTTGGATCAACGAAGTTAAGCAGTTAGATTTTAAAAAAAGGACATGTCTCTGCATAGAGTGTAGCATGTCCTTAAAAAGTGAGGAAAGTGGAAAAATGGAGGACATCAGAAAGATCTGAGATTTAAAATAATAATAAAGAAAAATTTAAAACTGATGTACATGACTTGAAAGTGATGTCCTAGAGTTAAAAAAAAAAACAAAGAAGACCTGATAGGCTGAACAGTTAGATGCATCAGGATAATATTCTAAAGGTTCAGCTTGAGGAAACTGTGAGGTCAGTGGCAGCAGTCATGCAAGAATTGATATTTTATGAGGGACAGTGGGACAACCCTGCAGGCTGCATTGCCATATCTGTCACCAAGTCATCACTCTTTCTACTGTAACCTCATACGATACTGGCTGTCTGGCATAGCTGCCCTCCAGAAGCCTACACAATACATTCCCACTGCAACTATAGAAACCCGTCAGCCTTTAAGCAAGCTTTACACTCTATTCAGTTGGTTTATTTGTCTAACTAACACTTTTTGCACAGAAAAGACAAAAAAATTTTCACCTTCAGACACTAGGTTTTTGAGGGATTAAAATTGATATTCACACTAGTTTGTGCAGCAACGCTAGACTTTACCCTTCAGCCATGTGCTCCCACTCTGTCCAAATATGACTGATCTCTATCTAAAGGCAGACAGACAGGACTGTAAACATGATGCATGTCTTCTCTTATGCCAAACCCAGACTAAGTGAAGTAACAGGCTTACTATAGGGCCGGCTTGGTCACAGGCAGAAGGTCCTACCACAACATAACGCTACTTGGAATATAATGCCTTGCTACAACATGACATGAATGATCAGAATATCTGCATCACCCCCATCCCCTTTCTTTTTTGTAAATATACTTCCAAACCATATACAGTGATGCTTTCACATTCTCAAGTATCAGTCAAAGCAGGATGACAGGGCATTAAAATCCATATGCTAATTCAATTCATCCTGCTGTAACAAAAAAAGGATGCCTTCCTGTCCGGATTTTCTGCAGCCGTGCAAAAAAATACAAAAAAATCCTGGGTTAAGGTTTTATGAAAGAAAGTGCATTGTTAGCATGTGTGTGTGTGTGTTTGAGATGTGGTGATGCGGTGGCAATGAGGACTTGCTTCTGCATGACATTCTGCAAACTCAGCATCATGCCCAGCTCGCCCTTCATCTTTTCTCTGTTGGCTCGACATTCTGCCAGGTAACGGACGGCCTGCAAGGACAAGGGCAACATTATCCATCCCATGGCAAAAGCTGACAATCGCTTTCCGATATTAAGGCAGAGGGTCTTTTTAAAAGGACTGCGCATGTGCAGTGGCAAATATATTACATAAGAACTACAAATACACTTGCACTGACTTTGTGTTTACACTTTGCAGGCTTCTGTCAAGGAGCAAGTGTTACATAAAGCCATTTAAATGTGTACTTGCAGTACAAGTCATGTCCTGAACAAGAGGGTGATTGTGAGGGAGGTGCAGAGAGGAAGCACTGTATTGTGTTTTCTGTATATCAAAACAAACAGCAAATGTCACCACCGCACAAATAAGTTGCCATTATTAAACTACCACATGTCAGATTACAAGGAAGAACTGGCCTTCGCTAAAGCTTGTTGTGACACTCCTGGACAGTAGGGGGCTATAAAAGGCAGGAGTTGTTAAAAGTAATTTCTTCATGACATTTTGATGTAAACTTAATTTATCTCAGTTCGTGTAATGACAACAGACAATCAAACCAAACAGATCACTTTATACACCAAGACATTAATTGATGTTGCTTACCAATAGTGCAGAGTAGACAACCTGTGGGTTAGGATGGTCAAAAAAAAGGATTAGACCTGGCAGACAGCCTTGGTCTTCAACTATGGCTCTTCGGTTCAAGGGGTCTGCAGCAAGATCTCGCAGTTGGTTTACCACTGTCAGTGCATCCAACTCTGCACTCATGGTGCCTCCTGTTATGATGGCATGCACATCAAACCAATCTCTTCTTTCTACTGGAAATACAAAGTTAGGATAAATCAGCAAACCAGTTTCTCTGATATTCTGAATAAGAAAATGAATATATTATCAATTAAAGCTCATATTTACAAATCAGTAAGATGTCTTTTCTGACCAGACCAAAAAAAACAACAAAAAAATCCCTCTTGAATCAATTGAATTGATAGTTTAATTATATATATAAATATTAAATATATTATAATTATACTTAATAATTATTATAAATATCGTAGTTATATTTAAATCTATTTCAATTTATATCAATAATATTTTTAAATCGAATAATAATAGAATATTATTTTTAAATGTTTAACTGAACGTTTGACCTTTTGGCTTCATATGTGTCAGGAAAAGTAGTTGTCCAACATTTATATGGACATTAAATTAACTAAAATGAGCAAACATCATTTAACATAACTAAGCCTTGTAATAATAATGATGATGAGTAAAAATCTGACTTTAGTAGCATAGGGCTTGAAGAGTAGTTTCGCCTCACAGTTTGAATTTGTATAGTATGTTTTATCACCAATGAAAGACAATGTGGCTCCAACTGATTATTGACCAATGATTAAGTTACTGGTTTTATTTACACACACTGATTGAAAAGCAACTTAACAATGAAACAAATAGCAAAAAGCTAAGCATGCTCTGATAAGTTATTTAACAAAAACAACAAGTAAAACCAATATGCCACTGTTTTTTCATAAAATTAAACGTGCTAAATTAAAATACAAATGTTCATTTTTGCCCAATACACCTTTTTTGACCCCCAACCTCACCTCAAATCAAGCCCTGTGGTACACAGCCGATTCAACAGCTAGGCTAAGCTAGCAGGCGTTACTTGACAATTATACCATACCTTTTTGTTCGATCTCATAAAAAAAACAGATGTCAAACCCAGTTTGTTTGAGTAAAAAATATATACAACGGAGCAAAAATTAAGAATTATGTCCTGTTACGACCTTTAAAAAAAAGTATAGCGAAAGAATTTCTGTAATGCTAGGCCTGCGCCCCTTTCTTTCCCGTGCTCCTTTAGCTAGCAGCTGTGGACAGTGTTTGGGTTCTGTGGCACGCGAATGGGTGCAGCTGTTTTGTGGTCATTGACATCCCAGTGTTCGGTCAGCATCCTATCAACTTCATGTTAAATTCCTCCGCCGGGAAAAGCAGGAAAGTATAACGAACGTTTACTGATTTGCTTGGATATGATTGGACATCATTACTTGACCGACTGCGATGATGACGAATCACCAGTTAGTTCTTTTGCCAGGCTCAATGTTAATTGGTTGTTTTGGTTATCAATCATTTTGATAGTCCAATTGGGTCGTTTTACAGGTGCAACTTATCCGCATGTAAGTCCTTTAATCCAATTGGCTCCAAAAGCATTCCAAAGCTCTTCCCACACTAGTCGGCTCCTGCGTACATATTCGTCAGCTTGGCAAGGTGGTAAACCTCCAGAAAGTTGTCCGCTAGCTGTAGTCCGGCGAACAGACTTGAGAAATATTTGATGCTAACCTTTGATTATTAATATTATGTTTAACCGTGTCATGTTGGGCTGTTATATACCATAGATCAGCAGCGTAGTGTGTTAAAAGCAAATCCTAGAGGATACATCTGTGGTAAGTTGGAGTTAGCTAATATGCTATTGGTAGCATTAGTTAGCCAATTTGTCCGCTAACTTAAACTCATACAAAGTAATCAGCCTACTGTCATTTTGTTTCTCATTCCCTATATTCCAAATGTCAAAACTCCTAAACACATGTCGGCAAGAACAAATAGTAGTTTTACAAAGTTTAATTTGACGGTGTAATTATACAGTTATGGTTTGATGAGGTTACTGGTAAGAATGGGGTGCTTTATTTATTTTCGTGGGCACATGTAACTGGAGAACAGCGAAGTTTCAAGATTGCAAAATAAACCATTTTTATGTAAAATTGCAATCCAATTCAGTTGAGCATGTGAACAAATATTCGCATAAATTCCTATTAAATATGAAATTCATACATCATGCTTATCTTAGTTTTCCAGAAGACTGGATTGAGAAATTCTCTTTTCTTCCTGGATTAAATATTGACCATAATGATGGCAGTGAAGAAAGCGATGTATTGTTTTTCATTAAAAATATTGGCCAACACAACCCAAGACTTATACATAGTCCAGGTGTATTGTATTGAAGCATATAAGAAGCATTGTAGAGGGACAAAGTTCCCTCCATTGTCTTTCTTTTTTGTTTGAAGGTGATTCAACCAGAAATTAATTTTTTGCTCTTATTTCTTTCAGATACCATTTGTTGCACGGGCATCATGATGCCCATGCAACGTCGTTCATTGTGAAACTCTTCTGCAGAAATGAGTAAAAAGTGTGAACGGATTGAAATGGACCTGGTATGCGAAAGTCAGGCAAACAAATGTGTTTCTCTTACAGTGTTTTCTTATTTTGATGTTTTCACCTGACGAGTTACCCGACCTCCGAAGTGTCAGACATGAAAGAGAGTAATTTAATGAAGTTTCCACTTAGAGTAGACAGCTTTCCCTTTTAATATATAGGTTTAATTTATTTATTTCTGATTTATCTGCAATACATTTTCTGTGAAAAAACCTTCTTTTTGCAGGCTTTTGGATCAACAAAGCCATATGGATCTTCGAGGAGTATTGTTAGAAGAATAGCTTCAAATCTTCCGATTACACCCTGTCCGAGGGTTCACTTTCAGGTGAAGGAAGAGTACTTTTATGTCTTTTTTTTATTGTATTATTTTTGGTTTGCCATGGGTGATTCACAGATCATACACCACCTTCAACATTTGTTTACCTCTGCTTGTCTGTTTTTAATTTAGGAAGTATAAACTGAGTGTGTAAAGTCATAACAACGGATATTTCCTCATGAGCAAAAAAAACTGTTTGCAGATGGGATTTTAAACCTATCCTTTATTAATGCTGTCTGATTTTAAAAACTACTTTTTAAACTTTTCTGTCTTCAACACTGTGGTCTTCTCTTCTTTTCTTCTGTCTCCAGCTACCCTCCCTAGCTTTGAGGAATGCAGTTTGTCTGCTTTAGGTCAGTTTGCTCAGCAACCTTCAACAACCTTGAGCTGATTCAAGACGCACTGAGCTGCCTAAACCTTTCATTACCTCTAACAATCTTAGGTTGTTGTTTCACCCTTTCTGTCTGAGCTGCTGTTTTCTTCATTTTTTTTCAAGATTTCTTTGTTTCATCTTACCCTTGTTTCCAAAATGTTTGCATTTAAGTGGCTTAAACTGATTAACTTGATATAGGATTTCACCTCCTTGGTAGTCCAGGCTATCCTTAATCTTAGGGTGTTTTCACACCTGTTTAGTGCGGCTCCGAATGTTAAAATGATACATTATTTCATTCTAAAGTTAGTGTGGTCGCTTTCACACCAGCGTTTTGCAACTCTGCACCAAACGCCGCTGTACTTGTTGACCATGACTTTTTATGATGGAGACTGAACGCTGTTTGTTGTTAGTTATTGTCCCGCTTTGCTATATCATTTACAATTACATTTACAACTGTCTGCAAACGAGTTTGAAAATGAAGCCCGGCTGCGGCGTGAAAATAATGTTTTTGCACTGGAGACGCAGGTGCAATATAGGCTATCTGCCAGAATCAGGAGAGGAAGATTATGTTTTTTTAACATCCACAGTGAGACTCCCATCAGGCACGCATACCGATGAGGTAATTGATGCCCGTAATATATATGAATGTAAAACAATGTGTTTTCAATGTGAGGAGGCAGGGAGAAGCCTGGCTTTAGGCCACGATGAGTAAGGTGTTGTTACACATCAAGTGCTCAACATGAGTAGCGCCGGTCCCATGGCTGCTCCGGTGGTCGAGCAAACTGACCAGGTTGAACAACTACGGGGACGCTACGCTGCCAGATCCGCATTTATTGTCCCCCACCCGCCCGCCGCCGCGCACATCAAAGGCAGAAACAATTACAACAATAATATTAATATATATATTTTAGTAAAATTATCACTTTGCTGACAACATCCACAGCTAAAAATGTAATGGCTTTGCTGTTACATTTTTAACAGCAAATGCGGTTGCTTTCAGATATGAACTAGTGTGATCAGAGTTCGACTGGAGCCGAACCGAGACCACTTCCTCAGGCCGCACTAGTTTTGGTGCGACTTGCTTTCACGCTCACCTTAACGGGACCAAATCTAGGTCGATCTAAATTTAGATCCACCTAAAGCGGCAGGTGTGAAAGCACCCTTACTTTTGGTTTCATAATGAGTGTTAAAGTCCTACAGAATATAGTTTTAAAAAAAACACCATCGGATTGTCCAGCATTTATGTAGTCTTTGGACATATATTGCTCCCCTGTGCCATGTGGACAAATTTGTCCCTTTGCCCCACAGATGCAGGGTTTGCCACCGTGTGGCCAACAAGGTGGATCATCACTTTTATCTTTTGTTCAGTGGATAACATGTAGTTCTTGTTTATGTATAGTTTCTTCTTTACATTGTAGAGCGGTAACTTGTTCTATCATGTAAACTTCACTGATTTCAATTTTTAGAAGTGTTCCTGAACCCTCTAGGCATTTCCATATCCTCTCAATAGGAAACGATATAAAGCAATATCATGAGTGATTGATCACAATTATTTCCATTCATCACAAAAGGCACCTAGATCATCATTTAACCTTTCTTTATTCCTGAGCTCTGCGTTAACATTCAGTTTAAAAGAAAATATTTTCAAAATAAAAGTGCGTTTGATAACTGGTTACTCTATCGATTTTTAGCCGATGTAAGGATTTTGGCTCGATCTCATTGACCATATGATTGATGTATGGATCGATATGCCCTTAGATCAAATTTTCAATTTCAAAATGTTGTATTGTCTTTTTATGCTATTTCCAGCCAAGTTAAGGGTCTAGATCTCCGCTATGTTTTGTGTTTTATTTTCGGGGCCAGCGTTTTTGGAAGCAGGGTTGTAGTTGTGTAAAATGTGTGTTTTTTGTGTTGGTGTGAGAATGCATTTATTCTTGCATGCTTTTATTGATCGTTAAACCCCCAAACATTTATAAACATTTTTTTTTCTTTTTCTTTCTGCCAGCTTTACCCGTACGCAGAAAATGCAGGTGTCCTCATCAGCACCCAAAGGCACAACGGCCTGGTGGCATCTCTGGCTGATGTTGGCTGGATTGATAAGGAAGAAGAGGATGATGACGATTACTTTGACAGACCCAGGTGAGAGCAGGGTAATAATCAGGTGTTTTTATTTCATTTTATTTTTTAAAACAATGAGTTTAATGATTTATAAGT
>JBBDHI010000019.1:11776039-11787031 GCA_037177115.1 Craterocephalus stercusmuscarum
ACAATACGTTTTTATGGCAGAGGCAGCATTAAGCGTCTTTCTGAACCTTTGCATAAGTGTTACGGTTTCAGTGTGATCACAACTTAACCCGGTGGAGTGGAACTGGTGTGTTATGAGAATTTGTAAATGCCCTTCTTACCTTTTTGTTTTTAGTCGTTCAGTGGAAGACGATGCCAAAGCAACGTTGAAGGAGCCTGCAGACGCCGCAACTCTGATCGCCGAAGCCCTGAAACGCAAGTTCGCCCATCGCTATCGGCACAACAGCGAACAGGAGGACAAAGCAGAATTCAAAGTCCCTGTCCAAGAAGCAAAGCCTCAAACTGAAACCCCACTGGTAAGCGATGGCGGATTCATAATAAAAGGCATTAATTGAGATGAGAGAAAATTGCTTCGTTTTTTTGTTTTGTTTTGTTTTTTGATGGAGACATTTTTGAGCAGCTTGCTGTGCTTTCTTCTCCCCTTCCTCTGTCTTTCGCACGTCTTCACAGTTTGGGCAGCACATGTTGAAGGCGACCAGAAGAAGAAAGCTGCCTTGAACAGGCGAACATGAACTTGAGGTCCAGAGGTTGTGCGGGGACTTTGAAGCGCCTCGTATCAGCAGTCTGTGGAATGATGAGGCCTTTGGCTTCACTCAGACAGGCAGGCAGGCCAGAGTATCAATCATCTCACAGTGTTGGATGTGCTTATTGTCGGGACTCTCTACTTTTGCACTTTTCTAAATTATACCAGCTTTTTGTTTTATGAAGATATTTTTTTAGGTTCTAAGAAGTGAATGTTAGAGAATTATTAGTATTATTAATTTAGATTTTAAATCGTTCCTTAGTTTTTTTACCTTGTTGCACATAACCTGGGTGTTCAGTTTTTTGTCCCCGTTTTAAGGGTGTGTAAAAGCTTCAATGTTGTCTTGTAAAACTTCATTCTGTATTGTTTAAATACATGTTTTACTTGTAGACTAATTTATGTTTGGGATTTGTCTTATTTATGTCAATTGACGATTTTATGTTGTGGCTGTAATAGGGTAATTTTATTTTTTAACACTTTTTAAGTTCTAGATGAGTCCATTATTAAGACAGAGGTTCTGTCAGATCTTAAGTGGCATTTGCAACTTTTATCTGGTGTGCCTGTGAAAGTTGTATCCCAGCTGCCAGTTTGGCCTTGTCTTGTGTCATTTGCTGATCCGAGTATATGCAGTTTTAGGTTTTTTAAAGTTCTTTAAGAGCCAAAGTCATAATGCTCTGCCAGGTTAGCCTTGTTCTGCCAAATCAAGCTTTTATAGTATCTTCATTCTTTATTTTTTCAATTGAAATTATTATTAAATTATGTAAAAGTTTAACTGTATTGTAAAAGTTAGATTCTTGGTAGATGTTTAATTTGTAATCGCCTCAGTTAATAGAAGTTGTCTTCTATGTTGTAAGCACACATAAAAAGTAATGGGTCCTACGGCACCCGCAGTCCTCAGTAACCCAAAAATTTAAATTATGATTACATGACAGCAATAATCACTTTGGGAAGTTGACACTAATTGAATCTTGAGTTGTTTGATTTTAATGCATTATTTGTTCAAAATGATTTGGTGCATGTTCGTACAGTTTCTGATATTTAAGTCCATGTAGAAGATGCTTCGTGTGAACACTATTGCCTTTTAAAAAAGGGAATGTGGGCAGGGTGTCTGTAATGGTGAGTTCAATTTTACACTTCAAGATGTATTAGAGTTGTCGCACAATAATTCAATCGTTAAACCTCAATAAAAGTTACTTCCTGACTCTTGTTCTGAAATGGTTTTATTTGGATTTGGAAAACTAAAGTTGCTTCGAAGCTTGTTCAATCAATTGTAATTTGTGCCAGGTTATTAATTTTATGGCCCGCCCCCCTCCAGAGGACAGCTTTATTTTCATCTAAGGGGTCCCAAAAAAAAAAAAAGGTTTAAAAAATAACAGACAAGTTGGTAAATGATAAGACCAGCACAAACATGACTGGAACGTGTGATGAGCCAAGACTGATGGGTAGTTGTAATTATGGCATGTACAGGTACTACTTGGAAAATTGGAATATGCTGGAAAAGTTTTATTCAGGCAATTCACATGAAAGGTGAAACCAACACATTTTATACAGATGCAAGATTTTACTTTCAGAGGCCTGACGTTTTTGTATTTGAAATCCATTTGATTTCAAGCTATATTCTGTTTTCTTTTTAAAGTTTTCTGAAGCTGCAAATCCTGAGCAAAATCTAAACAAAAGCTGACATATTGGTTTGCATACTATTTGTGTAAATTTCATCTTTGAAGTTCAGTTCCTGAAATGCTGCACATTCAGGAAATTCTTGTTTTCCCAGTAGTACCTGTAATTCATTATAATTGCAAAGTTTATAATGGTTTAAATTCAAGTTCTCTAGAGGCTGAAATGCTTTTTCTTAGCAGTTTTTCTCATCCTGTGGTATATTCAGAACTGTATTAATCCAGAGTGATGCAACATGATAATCTTTGTTCCCAGTGTTGGAGGACTAAGAAACAGGTTTTTAAGTTTGGGTGGGATGAAGATTGTAGGTAGAGTACCAAGGAGACAAGGTGAGGCTGAGGATAGTGGACAGTGTCTCAGTGATTGTGATAAATGGTAAATGAACTGGTTTGCAAAACAGCAATGGCATGGAGTTATCTGTGCTATTTAAAATGTGTGCAGATATCTGAATCCCCCATTCCCCTTTTAAACACGTTACTTTGCGCCAGCCCGAGTATTAGACGGCATACTCGACTCATGAAAGTCAACAACAGGTTTTATTATTCAAATTGTAACTGCAACAGGCATGTATCAAAAAGGTCAATACAGCAAAGCCTTTACAAAACCTGGCTTGACACTTAAGTCTTCCCAAAAATGGCTGTCGCAACAAATTGTAAACAGTTTTATCAACAGTCTTACAGCACTTACAGCAAAATACAAATCAGCTAAAGTAAGAAAAGCACCTGTTATTGTTCAAAATGTTTCAACACAAACACAAACTGTGCCACTATACAGAATCAAAATAGACAACCAAAACACAAAGAAGTGGAATGTCCCAATTCACTCGACCATTATGTTTCCATACAAAAAAAGAGAAGAAAAACGACAAAAAAAGGACAGCTGGAGTTGTTCCTCACAACAAGAGGGCAAAGGGATTGGACAGTGCATTCAAAGACAAGCACACCATGCACTTGATGGGAACAGGAGTTGGTTTGGTCACTTAGCATAGTTTGTGCATAGTTATAAGGCATAAGTCAAGCAGTCCTTTAGGTTTCATGTGGCTGTGAGAGACATTCTGTGGAGAGGGAGTCTCCTTCAGTTGATATAAGCCAAAAAAACAAACAAAAAAAAACAAACAACCCAGCAACCTTGAATCGTCCGTCGTCACCTCCTCCCCTCCTCCCCCTCTCCCTTTGAAAACAGACAGGCAAAACCCTGAGCAAGTCGAGTTGCATGGAGTGGAATTCCAGGTTGGATGCATGTGCAGCGACTGATCGGCGTCCGGCCTGGCCGGGGAGCTCCCCGAGGTCAGCCGGGACTGGATAATACCTTTTCCAGGATGTCTTAGGAAGGTCATGGAGACGAAGCTACACGTCCATTATTTGGAGTGCAAGAACACATGGCAGCACAGGTGGAGTCATTTATGGCATCTGGTGTGGCTGAATAAGGTTCTGCTCATGGCTTCGACAGTGGGATGACAGTTCAAACGAGTGGTTCTTTACATCTGTGCTTCGAAGGCAAACCGTGGAGCTGATGAGATTCACTTCAGTTCAAGGGAAAGATACGAGAGACACGGAGATGCGTAAACAGTTATTGTAGAGGCAGCAGAAGGACTGGGCTTGTCACATTTTTTTGTTGTTAGTTTTTTTTTTTTTTTCCATTTGTTTTTACATGAGGAAGAATCTTCAGTACAAATGCAACACACCATTACTCAAAAGTCTCAGGAGGGTCTCGTATGAATACTCCAGTTGTCTCAGTCAACTCGGTTCAAATCATTCTTCAAATCTTGGTTTTTCAAAATGGCACTTCAAAATACCAGAAAAAAAGTCTCAGTTTTTATACTGCTTTCCCCGTAAGGTTCACCCAAAAAAAAAAAGGGGGTGTGTTCAGTCAGTAATGCCAAAACTACAGTGGACAAATAAATAAAAGAGAGCAAATAAAAGAAAATACAGCAGTAGCCAAATGAGGTATCTATGTATTGCTCTATGCCAAAAAAAAAGAGGAATTAAAAATTAAATAAATTAAATAAAAAAAATCAGTGGTTTATCAAAATGGCAGACTGAAGCAACAAATATAAACGGGGTGTTGGGATCAGGGGCGGGGCTGCAGGCTGGTGGGAGCCCCACCAGGCCCTCAGTGTGGTGAAGCCTAGAGGCCAGGGTTCAGGATGTGGGAGGCTGAGGTGAAAGGGCACAGGAGGAGTGTCAAGATTCTCTGCTTCCCTGAGGTATTTCTTTGGAGCTGGTTCCTCCTGTGGTCGTGTCTTCTGTGTCTGCACCGGCCGCGCTGGGCTCTGCCTCCTCGGACACGGGGGTTTGTTCCTGCTGCAGGCCTCCCCAGCTGGCTTTGTTCAGCCCCATGTGACCTAGCATGGTCTGGGACAGACGTGTGTCAGAGAAACGGGCCCATTCTGCAAACAGCGGCTCCGCCACATACGTCATAAAGCCTGGAGGGAAAGGTGGCAGACGCACGTTAGGCTACGTATTAGTTTCATCTATAAATAGCGGATATCCATCATAGCCACTATACTTGCCTATTTGAATGTTGCCAACGGTGTTTGTCTCTCTGTCACAAAGCGGGCTGACTTCAAGTTTGTGCTTCTTCTCCATGTCTCCTGCATGGATTAAGCAAAACATTTTTCTTGTTCATTTCTTCAACACGGAAAGAACAAAAAAAAATGGAGCTGGAACACAAAAGAAATGATCAGATATGGAAGGAGCAAGCAGACGGATAACCTTGTTGGAAGAACTCCTCTGTCACTTTCTCGCTCCACTGTTTGCTCAGCTCCCAGGGTCTGCAAGGGTTGCAGATGTCTGCACACTTAAGAGCCATCTGGATGTAAACACAGAACGCATTGTGTTGCCAACATGCTGGAATCAAGCGTTTTCATGGGAGGAGGAGCAAGAGGAAACCGACCTGTAGGACAAAGTGACGGTGACTGGCATGGCTCAAGCACAGGTTGTCCTGGTCCAGGTGCCTGCGAAACCTGGACAGATAGTCGTTCTGTCTGCTGATGTCTGTGGCCAGGATTAAGGAACCCAACTCCCTCTCCATGTTCAGTCTGGTGAGCCAGAAATAAAGTACACAATGATCAGTTTTTAAAGATTGCAGTGGTGGGGAACACTTTGAACATCTTCAGTGCTCTTAAAGGAGAAGTTTGCTTTTTTTTTAACCTGGGGTCTGTTTTCATCTTTCCTTTCAAACATGCGAGTGATGGAGAAAGGAATTTTCATGATAGCTCCAGTATTTAGCCGGGCAGGCAGCTAGCAGTACAGCTAATGGTACTGTAAGTATCGGGCAACTGCTCCCGCGTAAGTTCGCCCTAAAAAACGTGCTTTATTGCACACTGAAGTGCTCTGATAGTCTCAACGAGCGAACGAACGTATGTTTTGCTGTCTGTGTCCTAATCTTGCGGGATTATCTTGAAATCGCGCAATAACTCACATCAAAACACCGGTGGGAGATTCCACTACCTGACACGAAAACATAGCAATCACCAGCTCATACAGATACTTTTGTTCATTTCTCCTCTCTAGTACGTTGTCGGACGCTTGTTGAGACTATCAGAGCACTTCAGTGTGGAAAACAGCACGTTTTTGGGGCGTATTTAGACACGGGGGCAGTTGCCCGATACTGGGCTGCTAGCTGCCTGCCCAGCTTAATACTGGAGCAATCTTAAAAATTCCTTTCTCCATCACTCACATGTATGAAAGGAAAGATTAAAGATTAAAGATTAAGATTAAAGATTAGACCCCAGGTTAAAAAAGCAAAAATCTCCTTTAACGCCAACAACTGACCTGTCCTCAGCAGGCAAATGGGAGAACAGTCCAGTCTCTCTAAGGAGACCCACTGCTGACTTCCAGTGGTGATTTTCCAGAACTGAGGTATTCTGTTTAAGAAAAAGAAGAAGGAAATTACACACGAACACAGTTTAAAACATCACATGATGTCTTGCACTACAAGTTACACAGGACACATTTATCTCGTCTTACTCTATAGAGTGTGGCTAAATAGTGGTCAGTCTTAATGAGGAAAGGCTGGTTGACCCCAGGATGGTCCAGGTCATGAGTGGCAGCTGCTAGGAGCCCCAGTAGGATGTCATAGGACGTCAAAGAGTTTCCAAGCTGTGCTCACAAGACAACATCACAAAAGATTATCACCTTCTGTAAAGCATAAACACATTTTTAAAAAGGCACTAAAAGATTCAATCAGAAAACCCTGTGCTACCAGTTGTTTCACAACTTGAGCAAGAATATTTAGCAATAGATGGCACACAAAAGAAAAACGAAATATTCAGGCATCCTGGTCTTGGCTGACGGCCAGCTGTGTCAAAGTTGGCGACTTAAAAGAAGCCAAATGACTTGTCTGCGCGGCTCACCATGGGCTCCTGCAGGTAGCAATGCATGGCCTGTGTGACATCTGCAGCATGGACAGCGTTGTGGTACGGGTTGTCGTTGTGGTAGTCCTCCTGAACCATGACTAAAAACCTCCAGAGTTTGACCATATCCAGCTGAAAGAGCTCCACCAGGCCATACTGGTTCAGCAGGTGGAAGGTCAGAGTGATCAGGCTGTTCCCTGAACAGGAAAAACACAACAATTAGTCACTGTCACATTATCTCCCTGAATAAATGCTCATAGTGATTTTTTAGTTTTCATTTATTTCAAAACTGTATCCAGAGTGTCCAAATCTTTTTAAATATTTGTGATTTTTCTGCACATTTTCCCCTAGATGAGTCAGGAACATGGCAAGAACAGAGACTGAGACTACTGCTTGTGTAATTATAGCCACCATTTGCCTTAACTTGAACCTTTTCCATGTAGCAGCGCAGAAACATAACATGAACCTGCAGTCCTGTGTGCTGGCACCACGTTCCTCTCAGTCATGGCTTTAATAGAAACTAGCTGTGAACAATGTTGCACCAAATACAAATAATCCCAATATAAAAACAAAAAAAAAACAACACATAACAGAGCAGTCCAATAATTTCCGCTTTCCCTCAGTCGATATATTGTGAACTGACTTGGTTATACAAGAACTCTACTGGTTTAATAATGATTATCCTCAGCCTGACCCCATCTTTCAATGCATCCATGCAGAGTCTTGCATAAGTTAAAAAATATTTCTGCTAAATCAGAATAATCCAATAATCTTGCCATGTTGAAAACAGCTTTTTATCTTTAACTCTAGGTCACAGGAGGCCATCTCTGGTCTTCTAGAGCCGCTGTCCTGCAGGTCTCAGATGAATCCCTGCTGCAACCCACATGATTCAAATGAAATGGATCAAACAGCTTGTCAAGTTCTGCAAATTGACCCATTCATTTGAATCGATTGTGTTTAAACAGGGAAACATCCAAGACCTGCAGAACAGCGGTTTGAGTTTGAAGCTGTCCATTAGTCTTTGAGAAACAGGGTCATCCTCTATTCACTTAACTATAGTTAACAAACAGAGGTACTGTGTTTGTATAAACACAATCCGGAAATACGTCAGCATGACTTGGGATTACTTTTCGGTCAAATTGTCAGCGCAAAAAAAAAAACTGCTTTTATTTATTTTTATATTTTCTGCCCATATCTCTGAAATTCACATTATTTTTTGGTCCTTAAAAAAACAAAAGTGTTTAATTAAGAGTATAATTGAGTTGCTGATCGTGTTAATTGCCCAGTTGTTAACCTTGTTTTGTAATGTCTGTTTCTATTTTCAATGTTTTTTTGTGACAACCTTTAACAAATGTTGACAAACTTGTGTATTAGTAACTAAAAACAGCTTTCTAGCAACATACTAGGATCTCTGCACCAAAACTCAACTTTAAATCAAGCCATTTATTTAACCTCTTCATGATCAAATGGCCATTTCAGCCAGATTTTTTGCTCTAAAGCTAAAAAGTAAGCAACATTGCTATTCTTAAAATGCAAGAAGCAGTGGCTGATTTGTAGAGCAACCTTCATTCTGTGAGGTTATCCAATAGATGGCACCAGTGGTAACTTTAAATCTAAAGCAGTCTTACAATCACTCATATTGGGATTTTAAAATGTTTCAGCAGTATTTCAGATCAACATTTACATACCATTTGTCAACCTATCAAAGAGGAAAATGTCAAAATTCCAGTTGCCAACTTTTTCCAGCATGCACTAGGAGAAAGAAAAGAGAAGCGGAGTTACAGATGTGAGGCAAAAAGAAAAAAAAACCATGATATGCACTTCTTGACATTTATCATTGTGTTATTGTATGAATGGCTGCCGTCATACTCTGGCCTGTCCAGTGTAGTCTTCATCGAGGATGTGAAGGGGAATCTGCTGGGGGATTCCCCGCAGCAGGCGGGATGAATGCAGGTATCTCTGGAAGCTGAGCAGTCTGTGGACCCTCCTCTCGGTGCCAGAGCTGGCAGACGAGGACCCGCAGCTCAGCCGGGCTGCGCACACAGATGTGAGGGGATATTTTACAAACAATGCAACATGTGGAAGAGAGAAGAGCTGCAGGACTATTATTTCAGAGGCTCTTTAAATTTAAGGAATCATTGGGCTCGGACAAGCTCGGTGGGGATCTGACACCAAGAGAGGGGTGTACAAACAGTCGCTGCTGACACAGCCACCCACTCATAATCCTTTCGTCTGGGATCACACAGCAGACATGCTTTGTCAGTGTTCTCTTTTGCACGCACGCACACACACTCTACAAAAGGCACTGTGTTTGTATAAACTGTAGCTGTGATCCGGAAATACGTCAGCATGAGGTAGGATTACTTTTGGGTCAAATTGTCAGTGCAAATTCACACTACTTTGTAACAGTTTGATCATTTAAACAAAAGCTTTCCTTCACTATAAAAGTTGTAGTATTAGCCACACGGAAGGTCAGATTAAGGTTACGTTTTTTCTAATTCCTACCCACAAATGTATAAACATGTCTGTCTTTCAGATAAGGAACAAACTGCATGGCGCTATAATTTCATCATTTGTAGTATTTTTCCATTAAAGGTGGACTTACTGTTTAGAGATCTGTTTTATATCATGAAAAATCAAATGCAATGGAGAAAAGGGGTAATCTGGGTTTGATCTTCATAAAAGGTAATTATACTGCCGTTCATACTCACTGTGAAGTGTTCGGAAGTCGATACAAAGGTACGGGTGGGAGCTTCTTCGTTCCGGTTCAAATCCAACCTGACTTCTCACTCTCACATCTCCTAGAAGAAATCAACACTTATTTCCTCAAGATTCATACTACATGATAAAAAAAAGTGTGTGAATGTTCTCAAACAAGCTGTACTTTTATTAATATTGATCTTCATCTTGCTTTAAGTGCCACTAGGATGGGTCTTACCATGTGGCAATGAACGGAGCAGGACAAGAAGACAAATGCAGTTCGAGTAACCAACACAACTGATAGGCTGCCCCAGCCTTCCTAAGAAGGCTTCTTTTTCAAGAGCTTCAGGTTTTCTGTCAGTATCCAAAGTCAGGTTAAGAATTTAAAATGCTTCTTAATGGATAAATTCAGTTTCTTAAATCAATTTGCTGCATCTCTGTAATTTCCATCAGGCCTGTTAGATATTTTGTGTCATTAGATATAATATTATCAAAAATATTGTAAATTCCTGCAGCACCTTTTGTCATTCATCCTTAAATCCAAGTGTACCATACGCAAACATGTTTTATAGCAGGGTTGTCAAACGAGACATTTCAGGCGGATACCCAAGTGTGCCGATTTACAAGAAAAGGACCATGTAGCTACTTCTTTGGCAAGCTGAGGTTCTTTAACATTTGTGGCAAAATTAAGACAGGGACGATTTGCTTTCCTCCCGTTTCGATTGTTTAACAATTTTTTGAGTGCCGATTAGATTTAAATTATAAATAAAATATTTGTTGATATTAACGCTTTTTGTGATTTTTTGCTTGCTTTTTTACCCCCTGACCATAAGATTAAAAAAAAATCTATGTGGAACTATATTCCCACCTTTCAAAAAAAATGTACATCACATGTGAGTCAGTTTGAACCAGCTAAAAATAAAGCATTTAGATTAAGAAAACACAACCGAGTAGCCAGATCATCATTCTGCTATAGTGCCAACAAGACAAGTAAATAAAAGTAAAAAAATAAATAAATAAATAATTTTTGGGAAAAAAATATCTATTTAAACAAAACAGAAAAAAACAAAAAATGATTTAAAAATCACGAAAAAAAAAATCATAATTTATGTGAATCAATTTTGTCTGTGTCCATCACAGTTTTCTTCGCAGCCAAATGTCGGAAGAGCAGCATCAGAGAATGTGACTTAATGTGCTGGGGATTGGTTCAGAGATGGTTCAGGAGAGCTAATTTCTCAATGTACAAGAAAAAGCAGAACACCATCAAGACAATATAGTCATAAAGAACAGGAGCATGTTCAGTAGGGATGCAGGGGAAAAAAATTGATTCACATGAGAATCGAGATTCTTATTAAGATTCTATATCTACTCAAAATGTCCAAGAACCGTATTTTAAAAGACTTGAACAGAGGTTGACTGACTACTTTCTGAGCCACGGTTAAGCAGCCTTAAAATCCTCCTTTACAATTCCTTTGACCTCTTTCAAGCTTATAGAGGAATGTAGTTAATCCCAGAACTTGCACCATTTGTTAGTATAGTATCAAACTAAGAATCAACCCAGAATCGAATGGTCACCCTAAGAATTGGAACTAATTCAATCATGAGTTGCTGCCAGACTCACATTCCTAATGTTCAGTCAGAGGCTTCTTCAGGTCAGAAGGGGGGGGGGGTCTTTCTTAATCTATCCATGTTCAAATTTA
>JBBDHI010000019.1:11817027-11827455 GCA_037177115.1 Craterocephalus stercusmuscarum
AACAAATACCTTCATTACTTTTTCTTGAGATTTAGATAAATTCTGTTTATCAGTTAGTCAAAACCTTTTTTTCATTACCGTTCGGGCTGTATGTGTTTATGTGCATATGATATCACTCCTGCCCATGGAATACATGAGGCTACAGGAAGACTACAGGAAGTATCACCTTGCTATAACTTCACTGCTGAGTTATCCCATCTAATCATTGTACAGCATCTCTCTGTGAGTTGGATCCTTTACAAATGGGCTCAGCACAGCTCTAAAGCCCCAAGTTGCTACAGGAGCCAAGCAGAATGAGATGACTCACTCCCACAGCTCTTTTTGAGTTTACCCCGACACAGTAGGTCAGAGATCAGCATGCACATACAAGTAACATATTTCACACTCATTAGCTATTAGTGGTGCATCTTTGAGAAGTCTGTTGTTGCTTTTTCTGCTTTAATGAGGACTGCCTCTTGAGAATTAGAGAAGAAAAGATGCTTTAGGAATGTTCACCTGCACAACTGCAAGCTCCCGAAACATGCTTGTTGACATCTTTGGCTAAGTGTTGCCACAGGTTGTTTTGTATGTTTTCTACGTGTGTTTTTTATGAGAATAATTGATACACCTGTCTCCAGAGCAATGCCACAGTTCAGTGTAGAATTCTGGTTTGTAGCTATCTATCCACAAGCATCTGTGTGGGCTAAATGCAGCAGACATTTGTGCTCTTTAAAGAACTGTTTTTATTCTTGTCAGTGTATGATGAGAAATGGACAGGTGAAAAAAACATTGGGTGTGCATTTTAATCAGATTAGTAGTTATTATTATATTGGAGTTACAATTTACTCATATGTAAGGATAGTGACAGAGAAATGTAAGCATTGCTTTTAGTTTTTTATTAGAAAATATAGATATAAGACGTTCTGTTGCACAACAGAATATGACTGGTTGCACATAAGTTTATTAACAAACAAATGTCATAAATACAGTGATTCATAATCTAAAACAAAATACCGATTTTGTCAATGGAATCCATGTCTTAACCAAAAGTGGATCATCTCAAATATGAAAAACGGCGTAACTCTACAGATTTGACACCAACATTAAAATTGCAAGGTACAATCGGCTCATTTCTAAGTCAAGCCCGTTTATGCTCCATAATTTGAGGTTAAAGCTATAAATAATAGTGAGAAAGCAGCACTATGTTGCACAGCGCATGTTTTGTGCTGATGATAAAAATGCAGAACAAAAAGAGAAACAAAGGGAACTGAGATCTGGAAAGAGGTTTTCATTTCCCAAAGAGCTCCATCATTCTTCTGTTGTTTTGCGCTTGCTGGGCCAGCTGTTCCGCCTTGGACATCTCCATCATCTCCCGAAGCAGGTGGAAGGTCAGATCCAGGGATATCGGCGGTTCCTCGGACCTTCTTCCTCTCTCCATCGATTCTTCGCCGCGATCTCCGAAGCCGCTTAAGAGCGCCCTGATGTTTCCAACTTTCCCCTGTAAAAGACGCCGCGTCAGCTGGAGTTGTAATGCTCTGTTGTAGATGGCAGATGGTCCGCCGGGATACATGGACGATGATGGGAAAGAGTTCGAGTCCCCGTTTCCCAGTCGGATGAAATACTCCTCTCCGAGGCGCTCCAGAATGGGACCAGACTGTTGTGACTGCTGCTGTTGGGAGTTTTGGGTTTGGGGAGCTGGGACGCGCAGGGTACCGCCAGGGCTCTCAATAGCCCGACATTCGTAGCGCGGTAAAAAGACAACAAGCAGAATCACGGTGGTACCAAATAAATTGAGCTTCATGTCAGGATATCAGCTGGAATCTGAGAAAAAAAAGGGGACACATTTCCGATCAATGGTGGTCTTTCGTAACTGTAAATTGTGCTGCGTAAAGAGGATTTTACGCACACAAAAACATGCACTGCAACAGAAATTTCTGTCTTTTCTTTTTTATTTAAAAAATCTCTTGGTACTGTTTATTTATTAATGCAAGATAATAAACAAATACTCAGATTTGTGGCTCGGTAGGGATAGAAGTTTAAGTATTGCACCATTGTACCTATTTATGTTCGTGCTCCGTTATTATTAAAGCAAGATCAGCATAAAAATGCTAAAAAAATACATGAAAAACTAAACAAAAAAGAGAAAAATTTGCTGCCCTGGACAAAAAAAATCAACTTGGTAATCTGTAAATGCATTTCTGTGAAGGTTTCCAATAACCCTAAACGAAATTTATTTAGAAGAAAAATGAAATAGTGCCGAAGAGCAGAGAATAAGAAGCGCGCCTCAAAGACAGACTCACAAATTGGGTTAAATGCAAGAAGCTTTCCTTACCTTCAGTACAGGAAGTCCAGTACAGCCGTCTAGGTTGCCAGGTAGTTGGCGAGATGTCGCCCTCCTTGACTTCTTTGAGGAAACAAGTATATAGTTACTTAAAGGGTAGGTGCTGAATGGACTTATATAGCCACCCTCACTATAAGTATCTCTCTCCAAGCTGAGATTGAGTCTGCGCGTTCTTGCATGGGTGTAACGTGAATGGACGCCTCTGACAAAATGCTTTAGTTTAGATGAGATGAGTCATATGTGAGCGTGCGCGCTCGTGCACAAACGACGACCTCTTCGCTTTCAGAATAGGCCTGTAGGTGCCACACCTGCCGGCATTTTTCCCTTTTAATGAGTAAGTTCGAAAGAATTTAAGAGGTTCATGGATTCTGAGACCTTTCTCTGAAGTTAGGGTTAGTGTTGAGTCAAGCTTTAGAGATGTTTTTTTTTCATCTGTCTATCATTAATTTCATTTTTTATGTCCATATATCTAGCTCTCCTTTATACAGTGACTGCCCCTTGCAGCAAACACATTAAAATTGCAAAGCTGCAAGCAGGTGTAGCAGGTATATTGTAGAGCAGTTAAGAGAACTGACTTTATTTCCGCAGGTTATTGCAAGGAGTTCCAAATTTGACCCGCGTTATACTTAGTGAGTGAGCATTTGCAAACACCTCAAGCTCAGAGAGGCATTGTCTTCTTGTGATTCATTGCTGCTGCATGCATGTACGTCACTACCTCTGCCACTGGGTGCCTTGGCCACCTTGTTTCAGAGGGGGCCCTCCACCAAGACACGCTTTCAAGATTGAAAGCTTAATCTAACATCAGACAAGAATGTTAAACAGCTTGATTCCTTAACTTCTGTGTTCTGTCTGTTTCGTTCTTTCCCCCAATTACTGGGTAATGCCATGAAATAACCTCTGATTACTGATAGGGATGTGGACTCAGGTTGATGAAAAGCAAAAGTTGGCACTTTTCCACTTAAGCACAAACTCAGCACATTTGTTAAGTCACCTTTAACAATGTGATATAACCCCATTAATCCTAATTTCATCTGGACACTTGCCACACGGATAAAATAAGTTCCAGACTCGCAGCGTATGGAGAGGTTAAAGCAAAGATGTAGATTCGGCGCACTTAAGTAAAAACAACCAATCTGAGAGGATGGAATTTGATTTAGAAAATGTAGACATGGGGTACAAGATGTTTTTTTTCCCAGAATAAGTGCCTTCTTCAGAAAGTCACATATTATCTATAGGCATTTTATTGGATAAGAGCGTAATTTGCAGCCAGTGTGAAAATGTTTCTCCTGCAGCCTCTTCACTTTGTCGCTCCTCATCCTCTGTGTTCCTCCAGGGGAGGTGTCAAGTCCCATTATGAGAAACACATGTTGCCTGACACAAATAGAAAACACCACCAGATGAGAGAGTGACTGCTTGTGGTCAACTCATGTCACCTCATTTTCAAATCACTGTCCCCAAACAGATCACTGCGAGAGAATTAGTCTCCTGTGGCGCCACACCGGAAACTTGGGCTTAAAATTTGATCCCTTTGTTTCCTCAATTAGTGCTGGTCTCTTAGGTGATTATATTAGATTAAAGCTTTAATGATTCCAGGGAAAAGCCTGGGAAATCGGGACGTTTCCACTTAATATGACCTTTCACTTTGGCTCGCAGGTTCAAAATGTGAGAACGTATTTAATCAAACTTCACACGACAAACGCAGCAACTTGCAGAACTTACAGATGACCAGGTTCTTCATCGCAACAGATTCATCAATCGATTATCTGCCCTTCCACTTAAGATCTCGTCCAAAAAAAGATCAAGTGCTTTTCACTGGACAGAATTCCCTTGTCAGTTAAGCCGTGCTCTTCCTAAAATTTCTCTTAAATTGTACTCCGCTTTGACTAAAACAAAATTTTAATTAACAGATTCACTCTCTGTTGAAGTGGGTATGATCACTGGGACTGCAGAGCTCAGGGCTCCGCAATGAGACCACTGCCTACCCTCAGTCCTGTAGCTCAGGTGTCCCTCTGGTTTATTGTCCAATGATGAACTGCTTATAAAAAAAAAACTAATAGAAGTCACAGCGTGTAATTTCATTTGACACACACAAAAAAGAAAAGATGTGGAACATTTTACACAACTGGCATTTTCCATTTTGTTATTGACCACAAACAGTAAATAGCTGTCCAACCCACCAGTTAAATGGTGATATGAGTCATTAAATGAATGATGATCTCCCAAGATGACAGTTTTAGGCTAAACATGTTAATTGAATAAGCAAGAGGAAATAAGCTAATGTTAGTCTTGCTACAGTATAAAGAGGTAGAAGCAATAGACTGATTATTGAGAAAACTATATTTGTAGCATTTAATAATATATACCATGATTTATAGACCAATTTTGAGGTTTAAATTATATCATATGAAAATACTTATTACCTTCTTGGTTTTAAGGCTTCTTCTTCAAATTTGAAGAAAAGGGATGGAAAAGTTTGGGAAACTGGCATTAACAACCAAACTGTGCGGGGATATGAGGAGGAAAACAGCTTAGGATGCGGATGCTTCATACCAAGCCCTTAATAGTTAGAGAAAAAATTAGATTGTATAAATTTCCCATATCTACAATAGAAATACAACTAAAATTGCAAAAAAGCACATAAAACTATCTTTACTTGACCCTAAAAGGAAATAGCAAGAAAAAAAAACTGGTGGATGCATACCACTCTGCACAAATTAAAATGAGACAAGCCTTCAGATGTTTTACTATTCTCCTTATTTATAGCAAATAACATGAAAAAAACCCAAACACGCCATGTGATGTCTGCCACCGCAACCTTTTCTGTGTCATTCAGTCCAGTGTAAGCCTGTTTGTCCCTGTAAAGACATAAATCTTTTAAACAGGTCATAAATAGATGGTTTTATTCTTATAAAGGGCTCAATAATTTTCTGGAGCAGCTGTGCTGTGTAGTTTTTACAAAAGGTTACTGAAACGTAACGTAAATGTTGCATTTGTTGAAGACTATATTTTCAACGATAGCTGCTGTTTACAGCAGGATGGTGTCTGTAGTAAATGCTGTGCTCATCTTTAAGGAGGAAACAAGTCAGAGTGCAACGTGTGGCTTTGTATGCTAGTCTAGTTTTTCAACAGCAGCAATAGATTTAGAAATACAAGTGCTGTGTATTTGTAGAGGGGGATTATTGTTGGCTTTTCAGAAACAGATTCATTTTCTAACTTGAATGTAAGAAATTGTGTTTCAGAATTTTTTCGACCAGTGCGACAGCACATTCATATCTTGTTTGGTCGATTATAGAGCTTTGCAAAGTTTGTGTTTCATCTATCAGTGTGGAAAATATCAAATGAGATGTTACAGTAAATGTTTTCAGTCACAGGTTGTGTTGAACAGCTTAAAGGCATAGTTGACAGACTCAAATTCCATCCAATCAATATTTCATAAATATGATTAAAAACGAGTTAACACAATTCATTATTGATCATATTTATCTATCCAGAGTTGTGGGGTTGTTGTATTCATATACTGAAAAAATTAGACCATCTTGTATCAGAGGAAAGGACGACATCCAATTATTCTCAAATTTCACAAGTCACAAAGTCAAAGCAAGTGTTGGTTATGTTGATAGTCAAACTAACTGGTATTGCAAACAGGGAAAGCACAAGAAGGTTACTTTATGCAATATTTCATATAAATAGTCTGTGGTACTTTGCTTTTTTTGCTTTTTTCTTCACTATTTTCAGTTGCCATTTGATAATGAAGTAATACTTTATCAACTAGTTACCAAAGACATGCAGTATAAAGCACAACTAAGCTTGTGTGATAAGTAGAAATGTTTGAGAAAATATTATATAAAATTATCTATTCAAAAGGCTTTGATTTTTTTAGTGTAACTTATTTCTTTTTTTAACTTCATCATGAGAAACAATTTTCTGTTATCCCACTCAGCACTGATGCTGCATGTCTATATCACAGTTTAATCAGAATAAAATGTTTCCAGCTACGTCTTTGAGGTTTATTTATAGATTGCCGTCACTATAATAATTCATATTGAAGATCTTCGTTTTGCTGTCAGAGCAAGTCAGTTTTCTCTGTTTTATTCCTTTTATTTAATATCAATAAAATTAGGTCTCTTTAAAAGTTTCTTTTTCCTGAATCAGAGAAAACTAAATATTATGCTTCTGCGCATGATTTCATGCAATTAAATGATATTTCACTGGAGTGATACAGGATTTACAAGTGTAATGGTTTATTCCGGTGCAGCAGCAAACATCCGGCTGCTTCAGTATGATAAAAAAAAAAATTGCAGTCTTAGGAGAAATCTAGGCCAAAGCCATTCTACCAAGATTGTTATCCACTTATGTTTCTTTTTGATAATGTTTATCCAGAATTGTCTGTATGGAAGTCTTTAATCTTAGCAATATTGCTGATGCTGCCTCCCTCTTATACTCTCATTTAAATAATTTATAATCACTTTGTCAAATCTTGATGCATCTGAAAAGCATGACCAGCAGCAGGAGATCAACATACATCCATCCCTCCATTCAGAATAATTGACAAAGAAAAAAAAATCATGTTTACTGATACTGACAGTTGGGTTGAAGTGACAGAAGACAGCCAGAGAAAATAAACAATTCAAAGTTGACTTGTCTCTGAGCCTTAAGTGACCCTAAAAATCCCTCCACCCTTCAACACAGTCTCCCTGGTTCCAGCTAAACAATCAGATGCATAAAAGCTGAAATGGCTGAGCTTTAGTTTCCTCCTGTCTCTCTGAATGTTTGTCACATCATCCCGTCTTACGGTGACCTGGGGTCCATTCAGAAATGTTCACATAAAGCCAAAAAAAGAGGAATATTTCTGCAGATCAAGTCAATTTCCAAAGCCCAGACTGAATTGGTTCCACTTGCTGTAAATTCAATATCAAGTGGAGGCGTGATCAGAAAAAATATGGATATTCAAACAGAAATGCAAAACAGATTCTGACTATTTCAATCATTTCCAATTTAGCATTCAGCATCAGAGTTCCCGCGTATGTTTTTGTCTGTCAGGGATCAAAGTTGTGCTTCAGGAATTCTGAGTGGTTACCGCTTCATTCTGTTGACTGCATGTTCCTACATAAGTCTTGCCCTCCATCGATCGTTGCAGGGGGATGCCCCGCTTCCACTTCATGCCATGTGAACACAATCCCACTGTGGCATTTGGTCTGCGGCACACATAATCATGGATGTGTCCACTCCTGCATGAGACAGGGTCCAAGCCAGTGAAGATGCAATGAAGTCTGCTGTGATTGCATTTTTGTTTGTTACATTTAAAATAAAATAATGAGGGTACAATGGCTGAGCAACAAAGTGGGTCAAACAAAGCTTTTGAGACCTCTTGTGCACATTTATAATACAGTCTTGATTTTGGTGTTTGTTACATTGGAGGACTGGGAGAGGGACTGTTTAATGAAGACATGCCACACACAACACTTCAAATGACTCATCCTTGTCTTTTTTTTCTTCCTTTTTTCTTTTTATCTGGTTAAGATCAGAAGATGGCTGAGGGGCTTCTTCAGTACGTTGGGAAGTGTTGCTCCACTCTAATTGTTTGTGTAGGTGTTGATGTTTCCTCTTCCGTCTTTCTCTGATCCTAAATAAGGTGCTAACAGGCACTGATTACACAACGGCAGCAGGCCAAAATAAAAAAAAAATGAGACAATCCCACCAGATAAGCATTACTCAGATGAAAATGTGTTGTCCTTTCTTTGAAGAAAATGGAGCAAAACACAGTTTCTGAAGAACCCTAACCATATCAAGCTCAGACAGATTTTCAAGAATGCAGTAAAAAAATCAGAAAATATGCTCATCATGCCATGGTTCGGTTGAAAATATGTTTTCAACTTTGTACAAAGAGTAATATGTTTTTAATAAATATAGCGTGGTGTTGAGAGCATGAACTATGTCAGAGCATCATCGCTGGAGGGAACCTTGTTCTTTGTGATTAATTCAACTGAGTGGCTGTAATTTAAAAGCTTCCAGAGCTCCGCATCAATCTACTGAGCCAGATGAATAAAACTAATGTAATGAATCAATCAACAGAGATACACACATTAATCTGGAGCGCCTCTGTCAGAAACCTTTCAGCACTGAGCTTAACCCTCCAGGGGAAAGGTGGAAAATCGAGGATCCAGCGAGGGAGCCGTGTGATTAGAGAGAGAGAAGATGCAAAAGTGGGAGACTGAGAGGAGGAAGATGTTGGTAAAGGATGGCAGGGAGATGAACACTCCAGCTTGTCTTGTGTAGTAAATTCATCAGTGTGAGTGATTGGCTGACCCAAGTGTGACATCATTTCTTAGGATGAGCTGCGCAAAAGGCAGCCGTCATATAGGGAGAGGTGCCAGAAACTGAACTGTCCTTGACTGTCTCCGTCCACCTTTATCCAGCGATGATGGGAGGTCATCCAAGCATTTATGAATACGGGGGACCAGATATAAGCACCCACTGTGAAGTTAGCGTAGACAGAAACACTATTTGATGCTGTAAGTCCAAAGAAATAGTTAGATAGCGAGATGATGCCTTGTACAAAATGAGATTTTTTCCTCTCCACAATCAGGGTCTAGTGAAGACACAGAAGAGCACCACACAAGAACACAGCATCCTCTGCAGGAGAGCTGTGCTTTATTATATGTAGTAAATACCTTTGGTTTACTTCACAAAACATCTTTGAGGACTCAACCCTCCTTTCATTCACTGAAAGGACATTCTGGTTTGACAATCACTGTTAAAAAATGTTAAACCTGGTTAAACGTAAATGTACACGTTCACCCTGTTGTTCTTCTTGTTTAGCCATTTGGCAGCATAGGCAGCATCTGTTTATACTGAGATACTAAGATATACTTTATGTTTTTATGTGGGGGGAGCTCACTGTCTGTGTCCAAGAGCAGTTATTTACTAAACATGCAGATTCACACATGCATTGACTTAGTTATCATCCGCAAATGTTGAGATGGGCATAATGCACAATTAAATGATGTTGATGTGTACCTATGCAGGAAATGTTATCTTTTGAGCAGCAATGATCTACTTATGATCTAAAAGTTTGTTTTTATTATGGTAACAGGTAGTGATCTTGAGAGAACAATGAGCAGATTTCTCAAGAAAACGGCATAAATCAGCTCATAATCATATAAAACTTTGCTTTGTTTTCTCAAAGCTGCGGAACAATTAACATAAAATTAGGCATCAGAAAAATATTTTTATCTTTCAGCTCTACTACATACTGCACATTCTAATGAGTTAGACATTGAATTTTATGAGATATTGTTTTTATTCAGTATTTGAGTAATAGGAGAGTTAGACAAGAACTGAATGCATAATTTATCGTAATAAGGACTCATTTGCTGATGAAATTTTATTTTTTTTGCTTTTTTGTTTTTTTTTTCTATAAAACTCAGAATCTATTCCATCAGTAAATATATTCTGCCCACCTTTCTGTAACAACTAACAGATGTCTTAATATATGGTTCTTGGGAATCTCTTTTCACTTGTTGACATGTCATGGATATATATATATATATTTTTTTTCTTTTTACTGTGTAATCCTTACAAAATGTACATCTTCACATTAACAATGACGCACAACAGGGAACGGTAAAACCGAGGGAGCAGAGATGCAAGTTGAGGTGCCATTGGTTAAGGGTACAAGAGCTTTTTCTGCTTATTTAATGAAGAAACTCTTTCACCATGGGTATCTGTACCTGGGCAGAAAAATCTGAACTGCTGTCAAATCAAAGCACTGTGCAGGCACGAAATTGATATGGTTTATGTTAACTGTGTTCAATCTTGTGTCTGTAAAGTACCATCATAGTTTTTTCATCAAACTAAACATCATACTGGGCAGCAAAGACTGTTTTTATTGAATCTGAGCATGAGCTGAGAGAGCACTACATATTTAAAATGATAAATAACTGTTGTCATGTTTGAAACAAGCATTGCTTTAAATGTCATTGCTGCATCGTTGAGCTCCATCTCTACTCCTTCAACACATAAAGGTCAAGATTTCCTGAAGTAGGCTACCCATAAACAATAGAGGGTTTACTTATAAAACAAACAAAATCAAAATAGTTCTTATACAG
>JBBDHI010000019.1:11865844-11878725 GCA_037177115.1 Craterocephalus stercusmuscarum
TTTCACTTGTTTGCAGCATAATAGCTAAGGGCTGCTTCTCCAAACTGGCTTATATTGTGTTAGGTCTAAAATAAAGAGTAAAAGGGAAATTTATCATGTTTTTTAAACAAATATAATATTGACATTCAAATATTATTGTTTGATATTTAATGTATCTAAATCATAGCTGTCATTTATAACATACTATAAATTAACAATTATGTTAATGAGAGAGCAAGCAGCACACACAAACCATATTTCACGTGGATTAAATCTTCTACACAGATAAACAGCCAGTGCAGCAGCAGCCTGTGCAGCTTCCACTTCCAGCAGTGGAATCCAGGTCATAAGGAATAAACAGGGCCTTTGTGTTTGTTATTTCCTCTTTGTCCCCCAGTGGACACATTCTACAGGCTTTCAAGAGGGGGAGCAAAGGAGGAGGGGAAGGAGCGGGGCTGGACGAGGTCCAGGTTGAGCCTGAGGGCCCCTTCCTGGTGCGGAGGCCCCAGATCTCTCTGCCCCCGCCTGTGGCCTCCCTACCTCAGACACAGAGATCTCCGAGTTTGCTCCACAGGATCTTGTCCAAGCGCTGGAAAAGGAGTGAAAGCCAGGGAGCCACCAATGGGGCCTTCGAGGGCGACTAAGAAGCCCTTTTCTTTGTGCTACCCGACTGAGCAGAGTGCACTTTCTTGGCGCAGCGCTGGGGGATTAGGTGGGTAACAACCCGAGCTCATGAAATCTAAATATACATCCAGGCTGTCTAGATTTCCTGAACATGTGCAGCATCAAGCAAGGAGTTACAAATGCTGAATGTAAGCATCCCAATAAGAGGTCGTTCTGCACATCGCATCTGATGGACAGCTCACTCTGTGACGTCGCTAATGAGGAGGCGTGGAGAAATGTTGCCCCCTTTTTCCAGCATGCCTTCAAATGCCCGACATGAGCTTGGAAAAACATGCATTTACAGCAGCGACAGCAGAAGTAGCAACCAATGAAGCAGTCTTTATTCCTCCTGTAGTGTTCATGCTGATCCATGTGAAATGTTATTCTGCCGTTTCTTTCTCTTTCTTTGCAGAAACTGTACATATGTGGTTGTACATATAAGTTATTATGGTGATGATAAAAAATAAAAAATAAAAACTTCCTGGCTATGATCTGTTTGTTTGCCTCCACAAATAAACTCCTGTTCATGTAGCTTCGAACACTTTGGGCCTCCTTTCTATTTAAGAGCCCGAAGGACCAAAATAAGCCTTCTCTGAAGCGAGAGGAAGTGTGATTGAGGCCTGCCTGCAGCCTTGCCAAACGAACAGGGATTGTGCCGGTTGTCCTGGATACAGCAAAGCAGCTCTCAGAAGTTGCATGTCATCATCCGTGGTGCCTCTCAGCAGGCCCCGGTGGCTGCATCTCTATAGTTACCTCCTTCTAGTGCATGCAAACAGCAAATGCAGCCCTAACCTTGGCCTTGACATCCAGAGGAAAACCCTCCTCCTTCAGCTGTTTGATATTCACTGTTGTATAATCCTTTGTTATGAAGGCAGTAGGAGGCAGTCACTCTGGGGCCAGTGATTGGGAGGCGAGTCTCGCACAGGAAAGGGTGTAACTCTTACAAAAGGGAGACGGCTCCACTTGGTCCTCTGAGAACGCTGATTCATAAGCAGACTAATTTCTTACAGGGCCTTGTCACTTTTATGGGGAGCAGAGAGGAATACCTTCCATGTTAACCTCGGATGTTTGAGAATAGAAAAGCGTTTCTACTCTCTTTTGTGACTTACTGGGTATTTGTGTGTGAATACACATCTCTTGATTCCTTTTCCACTTTTCAGGTAATGCCACATGAAGTGCGGGTAAAACTTAAACTTAAATGCATCTGCTGATGCTGCTGCAAAGCACGGCCAATCCCAATAAATGTGGCCCTGCCTCACAGGAGCTGACACATGCAACAGTGGAAACAGTGACCTATTTAGGACGGAAAGGCCAGGGTCCAATTTTAACACACACACACACACATACACTTTTCAGGGCTGTGTATTCTCCCGCCTAAAAGATCCCATCCCTGCTGCGTTGTGTTAGGTGTCTTCTTTGGGGTGGGGGAGGTTAGATGGGGAGGAGGAGGGGGAACAGGGTGCCTGCCAGATGACTGCTCTGTCAGCCAATAATGGGTTGCCATCTGCTGTCTAGCATACACAAAGGCAAACAGTGTGTGTTTGTGGGAGTGTGTGCTTGCAGAAGGAAGGCCGAGGAGATTATGCCCCGCAGGCACTGGTTGGTGTCTTCATTGCATAAAGTAGCAACAAAAATGGGCATTTGGTCTAATAAAGCTTGCAAACTCATTGATCTGAGGTAAAGAGGAGAAGTGACACAATGCATATTCAGTAAATCTCACAATAGTCTGTTTCCTGTTAGCAAACAAGTATGTATCCAGTGAGCATGTGTGAATAAAAACACCTAAATCTGGATTATTCATCCTCTAAAATGATGCAGGAAACATAAGGTTGAAGGGCTGCTGCCAATCAGCAATTAAGAGGCACAAGGTTCCTGACATCATTCAACTCCACGTATCGGTCATCCGAGAACAAAAGGCCCTCTTCTCCGTGAATAAAAAGCAAAGGGAGGACAGATTGAGGAAGTGGACATAGCGTGCTTGTAGCGCCTGTGTGTTTACGTGTACATTGTTTGCACGCACGCGTGCTGCTGCTAAGTCATAAGGCCGCTCGTCATTCCGCTTGCCTCCCTCCATTTCGGGGGGCAATTGAGTGAATGGGCCTGTAAAACCAACAGCCTAAAGGACAAAGGAGCCCAGGGGCATTAAGTCATGGGTGAGTGGGCCCCTTTAGGGCCAACAGCTGACCCTGTGGAGAGGCCTCTTGTTATGATGGAGGGGGCTCGTGTCCCTGGACCCCAGGCCAAGTTGACAGTGTGCCCAACATATACATTCACATATGACATGGGAGTCAGGATAAACCTCTCTGAAAGGTTACAAATCGCAGCTTTCGTCGCTCGATTGTCAACTCCATCTGGAATAAAGCAGCATAAAAGTGATTAAAAAAAACACAGATCTCAAGCTCTACTCCACCAAGAGTAAACAGCAGTCAGGAAACGGGCTTTTGGCACGAGTTTGGGTGCCCGCTGTGAATGTGTCAAGAAAAACCTAAAGATCCTCAGAAATCTTTATTATGTGGCCAAAGCAATGTACTAATTTGTACCAGGGCACTTGGCAGAGGAAGACAGAACGGCAAAGAGGCAAACACAGGAATACATGCAACATTCATTTATTTTTCCAAATTAAGTACATGGTTACAAAGACAGTTGGCAGGATTTCTATGGTACCTTGGTTATGACTTCCACTGAAAATACTACATAAAATAGCGTTAACATGTGTGATTCACCCTGTAAATGAAAGCAAAGTCCAGCATCTTGAATATTGCTCATGCATAAAGTCAGCAGTATATGACAGCTGCTCCTATCTTATATGTACTTAATTCCCTCAAAACCTACGATGTTACATGGCCAAGTGTTAACGTACACACATATCTTGAACTTAACAAATGGAATGTACAAACACAACTCAAACCAACAAACATATGACGCAAATATATACAGATTAGACACATCTCAGCCACCAGATTCAAATAAAAATGACTCGTATGGATGTTAGTCTACTGTCTGTACCAGACACTCATGATCTTTCCACTTGATCTGCCTGACAAGATTCCCTTCTTATTCTCACTCAAAGGCTTAATGCGGGATAATCCAGATTGTAACTAATACTGGATCAACTAACAGAGATAATGCATATTATTTATAGCAGTAGTGCAGATTATAGAAAGTTTATTTCCGGATGGTTAAAAGGTGTCTTGAATCAGGCTGTTAACATGGAAGACAGTGCAATACATTTCCTTTTTCAGTCGCATCCAAGCTCACATGTATTTACATTACGCTGCAAGCACTTTGCTCCGATGCAGAGTCAAATAATTGGTTCATGTTCAAGGGACTCTCAGCAGGATATGTTATTTTTGTTTAATCTAAAACCATCTGTCTAAAAAAGGGTTATTGCAAAGTTTTTCTGTGGGGAATCTTTAAATACACATTTCTGCAGCATGTCAGGATAAAACATGTTAAAAATCAAGCAGCATGGTGTTTATGTCAGCACTCAAAATAAGGGGAAATGCTCACCTACAACACACACACACAAGAGCTACATCATGAGAATGAACAAATGAGTAAAAAGTGCAATTTGTCTATGATTAGAGGTCAGAGATGAAGTTCTGCTACCTAAGAGCGAAGAATCCTTTTTGAATTAGATGAATAAAAAAAAGTCCTATCTAATATCTAATATGTTACAAGACCAGACATACAACTACAAATTGATTATTTGCTCGATCTTGCCTGGACAGGAAGAGAAATTAACAAAATTAGTAGCAGTGCATGTTCTTCTAACTAGGAGTAAGGAAGCTAAATGGTTGTCCAATCATTGAAAAAGAAAAAAAAGACAATAAAATTCTTTGAATAATTTCTCTTAAAAATTTTCTTTTTTAAAGAAATAAATAAATTAGTAGAAATTAAATAAATAAAACCTACAGCCTTCATATAAAAAAACCCTAAACCCATCTCAACCAAATGCTGTTTGTGATATGAAAACTGATCAAAAACGTTTTAGAGCTCGTGAGAATTTTTAGGCTGTTTTTTCAGCAAAGTTAAACTTGGATAAAAAAAAAAAAAAGAAGAAAAAACTTGTGGTGTCCAATTTATATTATAATCTAAGCTTTAGAGCTGTCAGAAAATAAATAAAACAAACAAACATTAATGTACCCTTCCACGTTTGAGGTTCTTTCACATGTACATTGCAATGAAATACATTCAACCGATGTCTCCGCGGACTCTATGGCCTTAGAAAGGAAAACGCTGTGTTGTGAAGCAGATACCATCTCTAGTGCTATCCAGTTTGCCCTTAAAAACACTGCTCCCTTCTCAGCAGCAAAATCAGCTCAGTAGTGCAATACTGACAGCGTCTTATTTCCATCTTCAAAACTTCACATCACCTTGGATTAACTCAGCAACATACAGCCACTGTTATAAAAACCACAAAGCTGCATTTATATCTGTCGTTTAGCAATAACGGCTGACATTCAGATCTTTACTGGAGGTGTTTGGTTAGAAAAAAAAACTGTGATTTTCAAAACACGAGTGTTTTTAAAAATGCTACAAATGCAGCTTGTGTGATTTTTATCTGACACCAGCAACGGGGCAGTTTAGTAAAACAAGTGGGAGGAGGTACAAAACTAGTAGCATCTTCTGTGTCGTTTAAACAATATATTAACAATATAACACTGCAGAAGCAGCCCCTGCAAGTGATACACACTCTATAAGTAGACTGGCTACGTGCGCATGTTGATTGTAGTGACTGGCTTAAAAAAAAAACATATCTGCTAATGTAGCCATATTGTGTGGTCAAAATAAATCCCAGGCTAAATAGGGAACACCACTGAGCAAGTGATCTCTACATTTGTTGGAAGCAACCAAAACCAGCAGGGTGTGGACGTCCTTGGCAGGGTTTCTGCTTTAAAAAGTTGACTGGATTGTCTCTGAAAGGACTCAGTGGAGGTTTTAGTTGTTGGACAGATGTAGTGCTGCTTACATCGCTGGGGGGGGGGACGGCTTTAAAGCACAAGGGCCCTTGAGGTAGAGCCAGATGCTGGGTAGGGGTTCAGGTACTGACGAGCCTGTTCTGTCATTATCAGCTGGTCTTCAGTCTTCCCGTACACCACTGCTTCCCACTCACTCACCTGCAGACAAAGAGATCAGTACATGCTCAAGCAGCCCATTCTGGGTCAAAACCAAACTCCATTTATCTACTCTTTGCTCTTTTCTATATACTTAAAATGTTCATTTATCTTTGAACTTGACAGTCTATTTCCTGAGCATACTTTCCTCCTTTTCATATTATAGATGATACATAGAATACACGAGGGGACACTTTAGTTTGGTTTTACATACCTGTGAAGTGGCAGGCTTTGGTACTTTGTGGGAGGAATGAATCTTCTTCATATGGGGACTCGTAAAGCGCTGAGGATGGATATGGACTCCCATGGAGGACTCCTCTTTCTCTGAAGCCAAAGAGTGGCTACTCTCATCTTGCTCAGAGACTTGAGTGACCAGTGAAGAGCTTCTCAGTAGACTCTCTTCTGACACCTGCAAATGGCATTTAACGAGTAATTGAGTTTGTTACAAAGTGATGGATTTATTTAAAAAGCAAAAGGAAATCTTCATTATACAACAACAATGCACTGGAATAAGCGGATGCAGCTGATGGATGGATGCATGGGGTATTGGCCAGTTGGGGCAGTAAAAAAGAAATACCATCCTTTCTTAATATCAATTCACCTGCATAACAACTAATTTTTCCCTCTTTTGTTGTATCTTTCTTTTTAAAATGTGACAATTGTCCCGATGTTTGACGTGTTTGGACTGCCTGCCACCCAGATTCCTTCACAATAGATTCATGTTGTTAGCCTCACACTATATTTGCCAAAGTTATATTTCCAGGCAATGTTGCAGTACAGGCATTATAAACACTGATCCAGTCAGTCAGCAATATGAGGAGAGGACAGTTTAGCCAAAATATGACTTAAGCGGTTATGCTATGAGGTTAACAACATGTAAAACTTAACTTGGCATGATCTTGATATAATCAGCTATTCCTCTGAATCTTTTAAAGAAACAATTAATTTTAGATGATGAAATCTCCTAATTATCTGCTGTTTTAATTTTGATTATTAGTCTTGTGGTTTATATGTTTGAACTATCTGTCGACGAAGTTGCATTTACTTTTGAAGACTTCTGATAGTGTCTCCCTTGTGAATAATAATAATGAAAGAATAAGAAAGAATAATAATGACTTTTTCCTAATTTAATAAAAAAATATATATATTTTAAAAACATATATGTTTGAATGTATTGAATTTCTTAGTATCTTAAACCATCTTCAATTAAATATCTTAGCGTAGACATGTTGAACATTAATGCATTTACCAGGTACTTCCCATATACAAGCAAATCTCAGAACAGTATGCAGCTTTTAGAGATGAGTCACATTTCAGATCAAGTTGCAATTAGTTATTTACCTGTGCATTGTTGAGCTGGTCATGGAAGAGTTGGACATCAATGATGTCTTTACCCCAAAGGTCCAGCACAAGAGATTTACGCACTTTTCTAGCTGGGCCGTCCATCTAAAATTAAAAATGTCCAAAATTTGTTATCCGTGTTAGATCAGCACAATTCTGTCCTTTGAAATAATTTGAAATATTCGCCAAACATTACGAGTTCCTGCAGAAAGCATAAAAGAGCAGAGAAGGTTTGGAGTTATGCGTACATTATGTTTCCACACCCTGTGTTCTGAAAGCAAATCAGTTTTGTTGAAGATGTCTGTTCCAGTCTCTTGCTTCAAAACCTCTCGAATGTCCTCCTCTAGAAACGCCAGGGGCTGTGGCTGCAAAACACAGCGGTGTCAGTAAAATAAGCACAAGCCATCACTGAGTAAATAGCCCACACGACAGGAAGAAAACAAAAGAAAACAACCACTACCTCCATCTTCAATGGACCGTGCATTTTCTCCTGGGCAGCCAAAGCATTTTTGAAGGGCGTTGGTGTTCTTGGAGTTGGGATCATGACATTTTTATGGAATTTGGGGGTCCTGGAACTGGAAAAATGATCATATCATTGCACTAATTTTCTCCAAACAAAGTTTTATAGCTAACTTCTTACTGGCCCTGTTTAAATTTACCCGTCGTTCTCTTTCTGGTGCTTGGGTGTGGTTTCTTTGTGGAGGGGTGTGTTTAGGAGGCACCTCTGGCCACACACAGGAGTTGAAGTAAGAGTGGGATCATCTAGATTCAGGTGCTCTGCCCCAGATAAGTTGCAGAACTGGGAAGACAGACATTTTTGCAACATCAACCCAGCAGTTGTAAGATGACAAAGTAATCCCAGGTACAAATTACAATGTGATAAAAAAGAAAAACAGGTTTTATTTACTCGGGACGGCGTGAACGGCTGTGACTTCTTGGGCGTTTTCTTGGGCGAGTTTGAGATATTCTCCAAAAAGGAAGAGCAGGTCCTATCAGACAAAGGTTCCCCCCGCTCTCTTCTTCTCCTCCTCCCTGTGGAAGCTTGGTTGGGTTTGGAGGAAGTGATGGGTGTCAGCGTAGTGACACCTCCCACATCATATGGACCACAGTTACTGTCATGGGCTGCGGTGGCGGTGGGAGTGTTGACCGTGTAGCTCGCTGGGTTGTAACCTGTCCCCTCTTGCAGGAGAGCGTCGTAGCCTTCCTGGCTGTGTCTGGGTGGCGTTGCTGCCTCTGACATATCAAAGCTGGTCACATCACTCCAAGCGACAGGATCCTGCAGAGCAAAAGACATCTACGGTAGATCTTTAATAAATTCATAAACAGTTGATAAATTCCCACTGATTTGCTTCTGTGACTCACTGAGTCAATGAGGTCCATGGTCTCTGCAAACTCTGGGATGGTCTGCAGGTTGGAAAGCACAGCGCTGGCTTCTATAGCCATGAACTTGCTTGGAGAGACAGGGAGCTGTGCTGGGGCCCCTGCAGGGATCTCAGACCCCCTCCAGGGTCCTCTCTCTGCCTGCTCCTCCAGGCTGCTGTTACTGGTAGCTAAAGCGTCGTCTGACACGCTGACGCTGTCTGACCAGGCTGGGTATGGCTTCATACTCTGAGAAAACAGAAAGAGCACACTAGTGTTAAATGATGTGTCATTTTTTGTTGTGAAAACATCACTTTATTATATTATTACCATTATATTATTATCTGTGGCTAATTTGTAAATGGTCCTATAGGAGGTCAACAATAAAAACGAATGAATGCGGTGAGAAGAACATCAGTGGGGAGAGAATGATGACAGAGACAGAATGCAGAGTCACAACCACTGAATGTGAGGGTTTGATGCGGGGATGAAGACTGGGGAAGAACCACGCTATCTGGAGATGGGATGACTACCAAGCACAGCTTCAGGCCAGGCTGAGTAAGTAGCGAGATGGGAAAAGTAGTTACTACAGCAACTCTGCAGCAAATCAGGCTACAGGTATGCAACCATGTGCAGCATTCATGTTCTCGTGTACATACACTGCAAAAAGCCCATTATGTAAACGATATTTTCAAACCAGATTATAGCAACAGCAAAATAAAACTTTTAATTCAACAAATTTCTCACTTTGATTAAATTTCAACTGATCTTGAATTAAAATGAGCCTTTTTACAGTGTATGTAAGCTACAACTCACACAGGCTACGCTGGCTAAGTACGCTAACACACATTCGGTGTGTGTTCTTACACATGAACCTCTGTACTGCGCTTGTCGTTGGACTTCACTCTCTGCTGACATAAGCAGCAGCTCAAGCTCCTTAATTCTTTGCTCTCTGTCAGGATCATCCAGGCAGGATTGCTGGAATAAACAAACGTCAGGGAGGAGAAGTCGGGAGGGAAAAAAAAAAGGAAAGGAAAGAGTTTGGAGAGTTAAGAAAATCAGTAAAGGGGACAAAACCACAAAAATATCACATAATCGTCACTTAATGTTAGGTGAAAATAACAGGACAGTCAAGGATTTGATTTGCTTGATTTGTTAGCAATCCCACATATAAATGCAGAAAGTTCAGGAAATAAAGAATGTGAAATGTTTTCTGAAGTAGCATGCTAAGAAATACACTAAAAAAGACTCACTAAGATGAAGCTTGAATCTTCAGGAAGACTGTCCACCATGTGTCCACTGTTAGGATCGTACGGATAAGCAGCCATCTGCAAAGCAGAACAAGACAAAGGTAAGAAAAAAAAAAAGAGATAAACGAATACACATTTAAATTCACAATATAGCTTGAAGCAGAGACTGAAAATGGACCTGGCTCGGTCCTGTTACAGGCAGAGGACTGCGGCAGTGCTGAGGCTTTGTCGGAGTAGGGGGACATGTTTTGTTGTGACGTCTCTTCACACCAGTGGAGGAAGTGAAAGTCTTGCAGCCGTCCTGCAGGTAACCCTCGTGCTCCACCTTTCTTCTCATGGTGGAATTCCAGTGATTCTTGATCGAGTTGTCCGTCCTGTCGGGGGAGAAACGGATCCTTTCAAACATACTGCGGTATCCTCTTTCAGAAAGCAGAAGCATTCGTGGAGCATTACATTACCGTCCGGGAAGAAGCTTCGAGATCTCTGCCCAGCGGTTGCCGAGGCGTTTGTGCGCTTCATAGATGATTCGATCTTCCTCCTGAGTCCATGAAGACTTTTTCACCTCTGGGTTCAGGTGGTTGTGCCAACGTTCACGGCACTGCTTTCCTATTCTTCCCTGGAGGTGTTTAGCGATCACCGACCAACGTTTGGGGCCGTACTTGTGCACCAAGTCGATCACCTGCACAAACACAAATATGAGGGTATTTAAAGTTGGTGAGATGTTTCACTTTTTAATTCAAATTTTTCCAAGATACTAATCGACAAGAACATAATGGATTTCCTGTGTTAGAATTCATTAACTCAAAAGGGGCAACGGTGTTGAAAAAAGCTTGAATGTGGCAGCAGCAGAGCTTTGTTGGCTGTTTCTGTGGAAGCTGAAAATTGCTGCGATGTCATTGCTGGCAGGCCAAGCTACTATTGATAACTTTGTGTTTCTGAAACAAGGCCAAAATACTTGAGGGAATAAGACATCATTCTGGACATTCTTCAACAAATGTGATCCATTTAAGGAAAGCAACACCCACCTACAAGCAAAGAAAGACTTCACAGTTTTACTGACTTACACTGGAAAGTCTGTTTTATTAGGACTGACGTAGTGGAGCGTTTACAGTCACAAAAATAGTAGAAAAAAAAAGGCTAAGGAAATAAAAACCTTTTGGCGGGAAGAAAGCTTGCACATGTGCACTGCTATGTTAGTGTCAATGTAAAAGATGCAATGCATACTGTGGCATTTGTGTTTGTAATGTGTTTTTTCACAGAATAAGCTACCTTCTACACTCCCAACAGCTTCTCTTTCTCTCCCCTATCATTTTCCTCTTTAGACATCCCTCTTTCTGACCAGAACAGAAACTCCCAGCTCTTCTTACCTTCTGATCCTCCTCTTTTGTCCAGGGTCCTTTCACTAGCTCTGGATTGAGCACCTTCTGCCAGCGGTGCTGACACTGACCATCTGTCCTCCCCTGTGGCAGAGACACACAAAGTGCAACACCTCATTACACTCCGCCACCAGCAGCATTGACTCCTGACAACTTTGAATAAGTGTAACCTTCCAGTTGTAGCACTGAACAGAGATCGTTTAATGAGGCATGAGACATATTAGATTTTTAATTGGGGAAAAAAAATGTTTTTATAAAGATGTAGGCAGATACTTACTGGGAAAAAGTTAGCAATTAATTTCCAGGATTCAGTTCCATGCTGCTCAACAAGCTTTTTCAGCTTTTCATCCTTCAGAAAATGAGGTGTTGGGAAAGGAATAAAAAGGAGAAAATGAAATGAAATGAAATTAAATGAAAGAGTTTTATCCACACAAATGAACAAAATACGCTTTGATTATTAAGATTCCTCTAAATTATGTAAATCATAAGCATTTAAACAGAACACAACAAGGCAGAAGTCCAACAACATACTTTCATTCTAATATTCATCTCCAAAAAAACCTACCTCATCTCGCGACCATTTCACTTTGCACAGTGTCTTTTTATCTTTGCCCTTCTCTTTACTCTCTGGATCTGTGGAGTGCAGCTCTTCATCCTCATCCGTGCTAGATGTACAGAGTAACACAAAAAGTAAATAAAAAGAGGAAATGTCCTTCATTACAAGTGCATGCTAATTAGTATATATCCTGTATTAATCTGCATAGTGACATATGCTAATATCTATGCTTGAAAATAATTACTGACTTTAAGAAGGTACTATGTAAAGTGGAACACAGTTTACTTCTAGCTGTAAATTTGGCTGGAATAATTATATAATCTCTGCTAGCCTCATTAGCTCAGGTTATTCTCACTAGCTTGTAGGGAAGACCGAGTGAAAGATCTCAAATACTGCATGTATCACGTCTACTTGTTGGATGCTGTATACCACTAATCTGCTTGTGTTACACTAGAAACAAGGAGGACAAGACCATTAAATGAAACAGATAGAAACAGCAACTGCAAGAAGCTGCCACCTCTGTTATTAATATTCAAAGTGATTTTGAGATCATGGTCACAGTAAATAGAGATCTAAAAATAAAATCCACTACAAAATCATAACAATATTACAGTAAGAGACTTTCTGCTTGTAATCCTCAAATAACAAATGGGTAAATGAGTAGTGTGTATCAATATGATTAAAAAACCCAATGGTCTTACAGGCCAGTTTAATAAAATTGTATAATACAGCAGCCAAGATCATGCAAAATCAAATGATTTAACAAAAAGTCAGGATTTGCTTTCAGTATTCTTTGTTTGCATGACAATATGCTGTTCTGCAACACTGTGGAGAGGACCAACTGAATTCCTAAGCTGTTCCCAGAAGCTGCACATACTGTAGACCTCAACTAAAGTGTGTTTTGATTCACTCAATTACAGCAAAAAAAATGTATGTGACTGAGTGCAGACCTATGGCTGAGCAGGAAGGAGGGGTGTAAGGTGACCGAAGGAAGGGGCGATCCCACATCAACAGGCTCTTTCACTTGCAGAGGTGAATGACTGTGTGTGTGTGTGCTTGTGTTGATGAGGTGCAGGAGGTGGACCAGAGTGTGGTCAAGGGGATGGCAAAGCCCTAACGGTCCAGTTGTTCAAAAAGTAAAAAAAAAAAAGAAGGAAAAAAACATACTTGCATAACATCTTGCTACTCAGTTCAGGGTATAGGGTATAGAAATATACAAAATAATCTTAACTGAATATTT
>JBBDHI010000019.1:11900456-11912840 GCA_037177115.1 Craterocephalus stercusmuscarum
CTCATCCCAGTTTTTTGACAAAAATAATACCCACAAAGAAATGATTAGATTATATTCAGCATTTATTCCTTTGCTCTTAAGCGAAGAATCCAATTATATTAGGAAGCTTGACAGAAGTCTGCATAACAACTATATGTTGCAGTGGAATTGCATTGATATTCAAAAAACTGGGATGAGTATTCAATTAAACTGTCTTAATCGCTAAAAAAATTCACTTCCTCTGTACTCCTAGCTCTAACAGGGCTCCTGCTTAATTCAGGTGAACCAGCAAAAAATTTAGATGCACTACAGTTTTCACAGTGTTTCTCTCTGCAGCTATTTTAATGATCGTCTTTTGATCATTTCACACAGACAGTGATGGTTATTGAAGTTATCGGGAACAATAATGAGGTTTAGAAAAATGTTAATTTATTTGAAGAATGAATATTAAAAAAACATTTCAATAAACTTAAATGTTGAACAATGTTAAATTAACTTAAATAAATGATGAGGTTGTGCTGTCTCTGGCAAATTTGTCTCCTCCAGATTTCCATTGAATTTTTTTCATATTTATCCGCTTGGACTTTAATTTAGGGAAAGGCAGCTCCTTCTTAGCTATATTGTGTGCCATGTTTTCAGCTGCTTAGACAGCCAGAAATTTCTAGGCAATTCTTTTTCTTTGTTTTAAATGAACGGCAGCCTCAGGGCACTAAAAAGTCTCATTTTTTATCCGGTTTTCTATCCAGCGCCAACTTACAACAGAAGCCATTTCAGGCTCCATTTCCTCCAGAGAATTTTTATGCTGTGCTTTTTTATTAAAAACTAAACAGTCTGATGTTATTTTTTTGATCTCCATGACACCATGTCATAGCTGCTCTGTGAGCTCCACCCTGATGCTACGCACATAGTGGAGTCACATGCGCACAGAAAGGTGACCGTTATTGTAGTATTTTCTGAGTCGTATAATGGTTTAAAATTTATCCAATATTATTTGTGGGTTTTATTAACAACACGTTTTCTATATATTTCTTCATTTTCTGTTAGCCACTGATTAACGTCTGGGGGAGAAATGAGCAGGGTCGGCGCAGTTGACGTCAGACACACGGGGGGCTGCTGCAGTCAAAACAAACTTTCATCCAGCTTTTTTCCTTTATTTTGCTCGGACACACTGAAAAACTCATAGATTAGTGAGGATGAAAGATAACCACCTATGATCAAATTCCACAGTTCATAATTGATTTCCATTTATGTGATTCCCATCTGTGTCATTCTTTGCTGTACAGGATGTCTAATGTGTGCCACAATTAAATTAAAAACCAACATATGACACAGTATACAGCTGTGGATCACGGGTGAAAATCCACCCTTTCTCTTGCCTTTTTGTTACCGTGTTATTCCCTGAGTTCGAGTAAGGAGGGAATGAATACAGAATACAAAGACAGACACTCAGAGGCATAACCAAAGCTCCCCACCAAAACCTGTGAAATGTTAGGCCCCTCAGTGTGACCAAAAAAGTTAGTCACACTCAACAAAATTTGGGATGCATTTGCAACCAAACAGGTCACACTCTAGAGCCCAGAACTTAATAGTGTTTAGAATAGCTTATATTTACAGTCACATGGACTGAAGACAGCCATTCATTTTCTGTGGTTTTCCAAATGAGGCTCACTTTGCAACGCAAATACAGTTCAAGAAAGTTCATATAAATAGATTTCTGTGCAGACAGCAGTGTGTAGAGCCTCATGGTGGGATATTAAGTGTTTCTGTCCCCTTTAATAACATTGTCCCATGAGTACTCCTGGGAGTTTAACAAATCTTTGCACTGGGATTAACATATTCTGTTGACCCAGTCCTGTGGAGGAACTCAATACAGCAGTTCCCGTTACTAAACATATATGTTAATAAGTGCAAGGAACACTCATTAGCTGGCTGTGCGATTCGCACACAGTGGAATCTTTGTTCTTAAGGCTTCACTCTGTTTCTCTTGGCAGAGGTTGTTAGTGGCATACATGTTTCTTCAATAATCACTAGACAGCAGGGAACAACCTCTGAGTGTTATTGTTTTATTTTCCCTACTCACACAGATGAGCTATGTAACTCAATGAGAATCGGCCGACTCTACAGGGTGCTGGGCATTCCTGCACATGTGCATCAGTGGCCTAGCATTACCTGGAGCGTAGAGGCAAATGGTGTCCAACCATGGGAACCAAAGGGTAAGAAAAAATGAATCTTATATTAAACCTTTTGTCAAAATTACAAATATATTATGTGTATGCAGATTACAGATAGAAGTCCCTCCCTTTTTTTAGCAGCTTTGCGGCTTCAGTCTGTCTGATCCTGTTTGGACTGGTTGTACTGGAAGAAACTTTGTTGTACCAGGACACTGACAATAAAAGTGATTCTGATTAACATTTAACATGTTTATAACTCTACCCACAGGGTGCCATAAAGTTAATGCCAGATTCCTTGAGTTGTTGAAAGCCATGGTCTCTTCTCCATGGAGGTTCTCTGCCATTGTAGCTCACCACTTTGGGTTGGATGTGGCTCCTACAGGCTTGTACAACTCACTAAAGCTGGCTTTGCTGCTCAGCTTAGTGCAGACTAAAACAGATGCAAATGATGAATTTCATAACTTGGATCTACTTGTTGTCACAACTGATGCCCTCATAGTTGACAGGTAATGTTAAGTGATCTGAATTACAAAAGATTATGCAAATGAATCGGACGTGCTGGATTTCAGTCTTAATGCCCTCCTTTCATCTTTGTGCTAGACTAATGGCATACAGCTTGAATTTGGCATGTCGTGGGGTCAGGCATCAGGCCTCAGGGGAGATGTTTGCCTCTCTGGCACGGGATGAACATGGAGCAGGTACTGCTAACATCCATGCTGGTTCTGCCCTGCTTGCCACTGGGGGCATTTGCATGTTGGGAGATATGAGCTCTTACAAAAAGGACAAGTTGGATAACATTCAGTCAGGTATTGTACCAAAGTAGTTAGTTTACACAGAAAAGGTTTCTGTTAGCTATTAAATAAAAATCATGTCTATCAAATAAAATGTTCTTTTTTAAAAATTTCCCTTAGTTCTGGAGAGCCGCAGCGTATCCGTGTTCATCCCAGGGAAGAAGTATGGTGAGGATGCTGACCAGCAGCTTTCTCTTCCAGTGCAGTGCAGCTTCTGGGCCCTCTCAGACTCCTCTCAGCGCTCTGCCAGGGTGGACTCTGCTGTGCTGGGAACTGCAGTGAGTCTAGTTGCAGCTTACTGTTTGTTTAACGTGAACCAAAATCCCAAAAGGGAATTGGGATTTTAATGAAAAATTTAGTTTGTTTGCCTTAATCTTGTCTTTTTACTAAGTATGGAAGAATACCTTTGTTCAGCTCAAACTATGTTTGTATGCAGTATGGATAAAAAAGGAAATTTAAACAATTCAATTTTGCTGCTTTACCGTTTCCCCTGGGTTTTTGGTATTTGGGTGGAAGAGGGGGGATCCGTCCCCCTCCCTAATAATATAATGGCAGAGGGAAACACTACTGCCGGGACACTATTCAATCCAGATCCTCAGAGAATAATCAGTGTATTGTTTACTTATGTGGACAAATGTAGACAGTAAACTTATTAGTCAAAATCTGGTCTCTACAGTTCATTTAGGCCAGCTGATTTAATTTGAAAGCAGACATTTAAAAACAGCAACATGTGCTCTCCGTCATATGCAGGAAATGGGTCCTGTACCAGTACAGCTTGCAGAACCCTTTGGCCTTGTGATCGAGTGTAGAGACAGAGTGGAACAGCAGGCCCTGCTTGCACAGACTGTCCACACACTCCAGCAGGCAGTAAACCCTGGAAAATGCCTGGAGTTTTCTACTCAAGATTATCAAGAGGTTTGCAAAAAACTAACAAAAACACGTGACTTACATTGCTTTTTGAATTATTACAATTAATCTTTCACATCAATCACACACAGCTGGTAGCCCATGCTAGAGGTTTGAAAGCGGAGCTGAGCCCAGCAGCAGAAAAATTAATCCATGGATACTACATGGCAAGCCGCCGCGCTCGAACACAAAGCCAGGGTTTCAAGATGTCCGTGGGATCGATCAAACTTCTGTAAGCAATGCTGTTCTGAACTTTAATCAGTTGTAATTCTTGCATTGCAACCCTGGACAGTATTGAGACGATTGTGTTAAATGCAATATCACTCTCATCCACAAGATGGCAAGCCAACTTAAAATCTCATCTAACATTTTTCACTGAATTATGACAACTGTTTACAAATCTCTGCCATGGTGGTGACATTTTTATGTGGAATTAAATCAGTTTTCAATAAGAAAGCAGGATGAGCCGAGTAAGGTTAAGCACCAAATCTAAAATATTTATACAGCCTGTGCCAGCTTTGATTCATCCATTTCAACTTGAATTTATTCACCCAATAGTACCTCGTACAGTGGCTTAAAAACTGTCAACAAGAACACAGGCAGTCATTCATACTAAGTGGTTAACTTGCATTTTGTTACAGGATCTCCTTGGCTGAGGCCCATTGCAAGTTGTGTCTCAGAACTCAAGTACAGGAGGAAGATGCTGTGATTGCTGTGCTCCTTTGTGAAAATTCAGTCACTCTTAAGCACGGCGAGTTTTGTTATAATTTAGCTTGCATGTGATTTACAACTATTCTTGAATCAGACATTTAGTTGCAGAATGCTTCATTAATTAATATGAAAGCCCTGAGTTAAAATATCAATCATTTGTTATACTTTGTCTTTATAAACAACTTGAGCTCACAGTTCTGCATTTTCAAAGGATTCTGGTCTTTTCCCACAGGGGCGTCTGCTCTCACTATTCCTCCTGATGCAGTGTTTCCTTGTGATGTGGGAGATGTGGATTGTTTGCACAGGAGAGACAAAGCCCTCGATGAGCTCCACCAGAATATCTTACGTTTCATCTACACCTACGCAGCTGGAGCCGATGCGTACATTACAGAGGAGTAAAACCCTCAACAAAGTAAAATAAAAACTAAAAAAGGTAAGCAGCACAACACCCATTAATTCACACCATAAGTGACAAATGAAAAGCACTTTGGTAAACCCAGGGGGAAATTGTAGCTCAGTTATGTTTGTCAAAGTCGTACAAGTATATGTAGAATTTGAAGCTAGGTAATGAGAAAAGGGTTTTATCAAAATATTAATTTAGTATGTTTTATGTAAATAGTAATAAGACCAAAACTCTTTCAGAACACATTCTACTATTTGTAATGTAAAAGAAAAAACACATTGAAAACATTGGATGAATCACTTTTATTTCAAAGAATGAATGCAGTTTTATTTTTTCCATGTTGAAATTTACAGTCAGATACAAGCTTAGCATGTGAGCAGCTGTAGTGTAAACTAACAGGAACTGGGTTTAATACTTACCTTCCAACGAGATCTCACCATTCAGCTGGCTCCATTACCTTGTTAATATATTTAAAAAATGTACAGCATTAAAAAAAAAGCTAAAAATTTACAAATGTATCATCTGTACATAAGTTAAACTTAAATATAGATACATATAAAGTTTTAGTTCAGTTAGTCACATTTTCAGCAACCCATTTTGGTCTGATGGGTAAACGGCAAAAGTGAACTCATCACAACTTCGGGGGAGGGGGGAGGGCTAATGAAACGAGCATGTCAACTGGATACCAAATACTTAGTACATTGGGTTAACAGCCTTTACTCACCAGAGAGATTGATCACAGATGTAGGTGAAATACTGCTGCAGCCTTCCTGCAGAAAAGGGATTGTTTTAGATATTTCATCTGCAACATTGAAAAAAGTCACAGCGCACTTGTACAGAACATAAAACCTTTGTTAATGTAGATAAAAAATAATTGGGATGACTGTAACAGAGCAGATTTGTAGAATTGATGGTTGCAGCTGATAATTCAGTAGTCACATTTCACCATGCTGTTGTCTGATGGGTAAACGGCAAAGAAGTGAACTCATCACTATTCCAGCTGCATAGACCGTGTCCGCTCAAAAATAATAAAAAGGCCCCAATAAAACAAGTTAGCTTTCTGTCACCAAATAAAACTTTAAAAGCTTGTGTTGGGAATGATCTAACTACTTTACAAATGTCCCTGGATGAAACATTTAGTTTAGCCATGGAGCAAACACATAGGTCACTCAGTCTCATCACCTACACCATTTCAAACTGAAAATGTGTACATGCTTTCCTCACAGTATAAAAGTACAGCAGCAGTAGTAAAGGAGCACTGTGATCACTCACCTTTCCAGGAGAGCAGAGAAAGTATCACATTTTAAGACCACCTTGAGACCACAGCATGGGCTAAATAAAATAAGAAAGAAAAGCAATTATCTTTCTTTAAAATAAAGACCAAAATGCAGCAATATAAATCAGAGTTTCTATTACAAGTTGTGCTGGCATATCAGTTAGTCACAGTTTCACCATCTTATTGTCTGATGGGTAAACGGCAAAAGTGAACTCATCACTATCCAGCCCAATAACTGGATTACACAACTTTAAAATGCTGCTCCACTCACCTTTCAGATCCACACACTGAACACATTGGTCCTCAGTAATCTGTAGAGGTGTCATGGCATCTGAAATAAAGAGAAGGAATGAGAACACAAAGATAACCTTAAATATTTGTTTTCCCTTTGAACAGAAATCCCCCCCCGCTTATTCTCCTGTGATCAGTGTCTGTGTGTCACTCCATGTTTTCTACATCTTACAACTAATTGCTCTCAGGAGTGATATGTTATTGATTTCAAGCTTGAATTAATAAAATGTACTGAATGAATAGCCAATATAGCAAGGAGAGATGACTGATCACCCGAAGGTCAAAGGGTATAGCTTAACACAGCTTGGGAGTATGGCTAACGTTGTAGGTCTGAGGACAGGTTCAACAGCAGGTCACAACCTCTGCCATGACCTTACGTCCTCTGTGAGAGCCATGATGGCTTTCTCTAGTCAAATAATTGGAGTGGGGGATTTCTCTAACCAGCAGCTCTTATCGTCACACACTGGTCAAAACCAGATATAGACAACGTTACAAGAGCCTGAATGACACTGAGGGAGTTATTCTTCTTTTCAACTGTCCAAACAGATGATTTATTGCTGTACTTCAGGGATATGGCCTACCTATAGTAAGACATGTAGACCTGTGAACTGGGAAAGAGAGACGTTTCCCTACATTTACAAGCACCATATATATACATGTATATTTTGATATGACTACTGATAACGGGGTTTGCAGATGTTACCGAATCTAAGTCGTTTTTGATCAAATCTACAGCGCAGTCCCTTCAACCCACGTGGACTGATAAGACTGGGATCATATTAATGTTAATTTATTACACCACAGTACACCATCAACATGGCACTTTTCAATCTGTTAAATATACAAAACCAAACGAAACACCTACTCCTTCGGTATGTTAACATGCTAGAGACATAGCATTGAGAAAACTGTTAGCTTCACTCATGTAGACCACGTGGCCAAGATGCTAACTAGCTCTCTGCTAACAAGGCATTACAAAATTAAACTTAATTGGGGAAAACAATACGGTTAGTTTCTGGACTCTAAATTATGAAAACACAAATCAATATTTAAAAAATGCTTACCTGTGCAGAGACTCGCGAAGAAAGCAGAGTATGCAGTAAGAGGTCGCGAGTGTGCAGCGCTCACCCTGACCGTCTTGAAGCAGAGGGAGCATTTCCGGTCTGTGACGTTTGTCTCTGCGCCCCAGAGCTGCGCACTGTAGCATGTAGTCCACTGCTGCTGATCCCCAGACCTCGCAGTATTTAAACCACACTAAAACAATTTAATTGAGTCTAAACAAATGGGTGAATTCCTTCATCGAAATGTGATTCAGTTCAGCAGAGGCTAGGTAAGAGGTCATTCGAATTCAGGTGGGTTGGAGAAGTTGCGGACTAGTAGCTCTCCATGATTGGACTTGAGCACCCCTGGTCTAATTGATGTAATTTCTTGTGTCACAACACAAAAGCACTATTTTTTATATTCAACAGTGAATATTCTGGCTTTGGTCTTTTTCAGCTCCCTGCTGAAAGTCCATTTGTTTATTGTTGCCTGCCTGTAACCTTCCAGGATTTTTTCCCTTTTAATTTGCCCTTAATATTAATAAAGGCTATGTGAACACATAAGCCAACTCTCTAAAATCCACACGACGCAGTCCAATAAACTTAATAATTAAAATCTATCGCAAGAGATTTAATTTTGTTTTTTATTGCCGTATATAGCTGCTAGTTTAAATATTAATAAGTCCCCAATATTAACACTTTTAATTTGAGTTTTTGTTGTAGTAGCCTGTCATTTAATAAAACCATATTAATTACATATATACACATTTGAATGTCTTTGCTTTAATCTATTTTTAAGTAATTTGTATTAATTAGAATGTTACTCTAACAGCTGTTTTTCAATTAAAAAAGAAACGTGTAATGAAATGGTGATTTATCTGAAAAGTTGTTTTTATTTTCTCTGAGTAACTAATAATCTTTAATGCATTTTCGTTAAAACTGTTGGAGACGTGTCTTTTTCCACTGTCAAGTAATTTATTCACAAACACATTTACAACCATGCATGTAAAAAGAAGGAACATGAGATGAAGAGCCTCCATTGTCGACACTCTGACAGACCACTTCACATGACAGATGTTAAGTTATTCACACATGCATTTAGTGCAAATGTCTCAAGTCAAAGTGCACGCTCAAGCATGACGGGTTCGTTACCCCACGGAATTTCTGCAAATATCATTGGGACATGTGTGGAACTGCACAATGAAAACAAGATAAGACAAAATAACAATAAAAAACATAATACATGCTTTTTCTTTTTTTTTTGTAAAATTGAAACAATAGAATTAAGGTAATATATTAATTTACAATGTTTTTTTTATTTGTTATGGCATAACGGAGGTATAGTCAGATTTGCTTATTGTTCTGCAATCCTAAGGCATATGCTGCTCCTGAATTAAAGCATGGACTCATGCAGATATGACATGGCTGCATACAGCCTGCCATAAGCGCGTTACTGGGAGGTGGACGATGATGGGCCTTGGTTCTCTGATTCTGAAGGATTGTTCAGGAACTGTCCGCTTGCTCCGACGTACAATCTGGATCGCATTGGCCATTTCTGAAAAAACATATCAATTTATTATCTTAATCTCTTAAAAAAAGACCGAAAGACTTTAAACCAATGACGCTTTAAAAATGTACTGCACCAACATAGATAGTTATTTTTCCTTTGTTTTTAATGCAATATATTTCGTATAGAATGATAATATTAATAAACTGTTGTAAACAAAAATAAGCAAATGAGGATTATTATTATTATTATTATTATTATTATTGTTATTATTATTATTATTATTATTATTATTATTATTATATACTGACCTTTACTGGGTGCAGGTAGCCTTCACCTTTCAGTGAGTGTAACGCCTCTGTTTGTTTTGTGCTCTCTCCCTCCTCGGTGCCTTCCTCTTGTAGTGTTCGAGTCAAATGGGCAATGTAGGTGGTGGCCAGTATCAACACGTCGAGTTTGGACAGCTTGGTATCCGGCGGCACTGATGGCAAAGTCCTTTGGAGTTCCAGGAAAGCATTTCTCAGGGTTTGCACGCGGCTCCTCTCCCGCGCTGCGTTAGCCGCTGCCGGGCGTCCTCTGCCGCCGAGACCGCCCGTTTGGAGCACCCTGGCCCGGTGTAGCTCTCGGCGACGACCGTCCGGACTGGGGCTGGAGCTCGGACTGGAACCAGGGCTGTCATCCACCACCGCCCCGGAGCAATTACCGCTGTCCATCCGGAGCGTCTGACTTCCAACCATAGGAGTGCGCTTATAAACCTGAGGATTTATGTCAGATTAGTTAACCAGTACTAAATTACTAAATTGTTGTGGGGCCTAGTTAAAACTGTCCAGAATATTGTAGATTTTTATGTAAACTCAAGTTACAGCTTTGAGTATTTATTATAAGACTCTTCTGTTCTCAGGCCTAATGCTGCTTTTATAGTTCCATTATCCTATTAAAGTTGTTTTTGTTTACATTATTTATGTGGTCTGCAGTTCATTAATGAAATGAAGTTCTGTCAATGAAAACAACAAAACAATGCAAAACATATTTCAAACCTTGAGCTTATCCTTTAAGAAGTAGCCTAAAACTTGGAAAGCATCCAATCGAAACAGCTGTTCACAGCTGCACTGACATCCAAGCTGAACTGGTTGCTCAGCGGCACTTCAGAAGCAGCCTGTTAGATCATGTTTAATTGGTGGTCTGATAAAGATGTTACCTCTTATATTTCTCCAAGGCGTTGTTTTGAATAACGACATGAAGCCAACCTAAAGATGGCTTGTCTGGATGGAGAGTTTGCTCCTCGCAACGTGGTCCCAGTTCACGTCCAGCGTCCGCAGAAACGGTGCGCGTGCAGCAGCCCCTGCGTGCGGATCCAGCTCCTCACCTGTGTGCTTTCAAGTCCCGGGAGCTCTTAATTTATTTGGAACCACAAAGCGGCGGACAAGTACTTCACTCCGACGTAATTAATCATTCGCCCCATAAAGTCGCATACAGCCGAGAAGACCGCTCTTTCCCCAACTCTAACTTATTACTGTCTGAGGCGGCAGAGGCTCGTTTTCAACGCCAGAGGCAGGAGTCTCTTTTGCGTTAACTCCGATGGCCACATCCCTCTCTAATTGGCTGCGAACCTGACACTGCAGCCTATTTTCTGTTCGAGCCTATCAAAAAGTTACAACGGGAAGAAACTGAGCCACAAATGACCCCCCAAAAAGAGCTAATCGTGATCAGAAATAACGGCAGGTAAATGGCTATTTGCAGCAGACCGTGAAGTCAAACTGACAAGTGTAAGATGATACGCAAAACATTTGACGAATAGCCAGGGTGTGTTGAATTGCAAGCTCAATGGAACAGCTAATAAATAAACTCCAGCGCTGCAATCAACAGGCAGGCATTTAGGAAATTCTTGTGAGACTCACAAATTAATCACTCTGATTTCCAGGGCTCCAAACGGAGATGTCGGCGAATTAATGAAAGGAATTATTCATAATATGTAGCTATAGTGTATCCTCGGACTGTTCTCAATAAAACACTGTTTTTCTAAGGATGGAGTAACGGTATTGCTCCGGGCCACTAATTACAAGGCCAAGTTAAAGAAGGTTAAGTAAGCTTGTTTCTTTAATTATCCCGCATCTTTCGGGGTTTACACACCCACGTGGCTGCTGAAATCTCATTCAAACACCAAGTAACAACGCTGATAATAAATACACCCGTACTGGTTGCAGAACGAGGCCCAATCATTTATCACCATTGTTTGAATAGAAGGATATGTTGTTAGCTTTGGGTAATGTAAAGACTTGTAACAATAGGGCAGAGTGATCATTTAGATTGTGCCACTCTGCATCTCGCAGCACACTTATTTTACCCTACGCATTTAGGTGAAAAATGGCATGCATCATAGAAAATGTAACACCCTCTGCAGAAAAAAACACAATTATACAGATGATTAATTTCTACAGAAACCAAAAATCTAATCGAGATAAACCAGCTGTGAAAATGAAGGAAAGAAAGGCTGTTTTACTCATTACTTTCTTTAGATTATTCTCAGACTATTAACTCATGTTAGGAGCTTGTTAAAATCAGATCCTTGGAGAATAAACTGTCAAATTAAATGCATTTAATCTAGCGCTGTAATCCAGCTCTGCAGCTACGGGCATCACAGTGAACTGATGGCAGGATGTCCTGGTGGACATCCCACAGCTACAATAAGCAAGTTGTTTCAAAAGCTACAAGCTCGGTTTGTCGTGGTATAAGCATCAATATGATGGCACATAACTGATGAGATGTCCACTTCACTGAATTCATTCATTAGAAATTTACTTTTAAAGTGTCACACAAGATAACAAAAAGAAATGAGTGAACAAAAAAGTACTTTGAATGACCTTTTTCCTAGTAATATATAAACCAGACATTGTAATTCTCATTTATATTAACAAGACCAAAGAAACATAATCCAGATAAGTTAGTCAAAAAAAGCAGAAAGGACAAAAATCAATATACTGTATATAAAATTGAACAAATCAATACATTTTATTCCAGAAATAAGATGTGGAATGACTGAGAGTCTATTCGGAGCTGTTAGGCTTATAACTGGCAGATTTGATCATAGCTTAACGAATATTTCCGGAAAGTAGACCAAAAGATGTTACATTCAATGTGACAGACAGCTGTGTTCTCATGTCTGCTTATAAGTGCGGTTGCAAACGTGACCAATATGTGGAAGATGAGTATAAGTCATTTGAAACATTAACAGACCCAGACTCATACAAGAAATACAAACCAAACTCACAAAGCATAAAGCAAAAAATGGTAAATGTATGTCAGAGTAAT
>JBBDHI010000019.1:11913703-11926191 GCA_037177115.1 Craterocephalus stercusmuscarum
AAAAGCCTTCAAAGACGCAGCTTAAGTGAAGGTTAATGTGAAGTACAAGGGCCAATAGAAAAGCGCATAAACAACACATCAGTCTGTTTTAATAAACAGTGTCGCCGGTGTCATGTAACTACACGTTTTCTCCTGGGGCAGTGGGAGGCTGGCTCCTCCAGCGAGTTGCCTGGAGTTGTATGTTTATCTAAAGTCACATTAATCCAAGCCTGGAAATATGAATACTCTCTGGACACGCTCTGATTGTTCATTGCCTTCCTGTCTTGGCCAAAGCGCTTCCACTTTTCCAGCTCGAGCTGCAATCAGTTCAGAGGGGACCCCTGAGCACCACGCGCTCCCAGGCTTTGATAAATGATCGTGTCAGGGCCGTCACTCAGAAGGCCCTCGCTGAAGAGGAGCCCAGCGCCAAATTGCCCCCCATGCGGGGGCGTGGAGAGCAGCAGGGGCTGGATGCTCGATGAGCTTGGCTGGCTTTCTCACTTGGACTAATGATGGGCCAGTTATGAACCTGTATTTGACCAGAGCTTCGATTCCTCTGTCCTTTCTGCCCTGCGCATGGCTAACGGCCTCTGAAGATGCTCCCCATTTGTCACCCCGGCTGACTGCCTGTCATAATCTATTTTAAAAATCCATAATGTTTCCTCTGGATTCCGACCAAATGGTGCAGGAGAAGGAATTGATCCTTCAGAGAGCTGTCTTTGCAGAATCAATCGTGGCAGACGGGTTGTATAAATTATAGGAAGTTATCCACTAAAAATGACACATGTACAACAATTACCTGCATCAAGCATCTCAAAGGAAAATCATTTGTTTTAAAGAGGCAAAGGAGTCAATGATGAAGCGTTCTTAACGTGGTGTAAATAAAGCCATCACTCTTTTCAGTTCATAAATCAATTCAAACAGGAAAAGCTCTGCCTTCGCCATCAACTTCAATAATAAGGAGGTTAGTGAGGATAAATCTAATCTCTGGAACAGATGAATCTTCCATTAAGTGTTACACTGCTGGTTTAGGATATCAAACAGATGATTCTGAGGCAGAGAGGAAAAAGCAGCCTTCTAAGGAAAGAGGGAAACTTGTGCTTGTTTAAAGCTGTCAGTGAAAAAAGTCTCAGGGGTAAGGCTCGCTGATTTGTTGAATAATTCTGACCCCGTGCGCGTCATGTAGACTGGGAACCTCTGGCAGGATTTGCAGGATTTGGTTCTTTACAACCCCGCTCTCCATATCATTTCACACACCGCTGCAGAAAACCACAGAGCGATGTTAATGTAAAGCCGGTCGGCTAATGGATGGCATGTTGGTTTTAATATGCCGTGTCGTGCAAACTTCCTACGTTATGGTAATGTTTACTGTGACCGCACAGTGGACACACCGATCAGTTCTTCAATGGCCACACTGGGGTATTTAAAGACGCCTCTTGCAGTTTTAAAAGAATACATGCGTACCTTAATATTGTGCAGTTTGTTATCAGCAGCAGAAAAATGTTGCAGTTCCTTCAGTCCTGACAGGTCGTTGATATCATCAATGTTGTTGCTATTAATATTCAGGACACAAAGAGATTCCTGTGCAAAGAATTCATATTAATGAACAGAGAGAAGTTTCATGTTACAGTCTGCCGTGGCATAATATTACAAATATGATAAAAGACACATGTTTTGATTGTGAAATCCAACAAATGTTAGACTTCATGGTTATTCATATTTCTGATACAAAAACAAAGCTCAGTGAAATGATTTTATCTGCATAATGGGATTTGGCAGAGCTTTCGTTGATGATAACTCCTTAAAGAAAGCATATTACAGTACTGTTAAGGATGTATAATTGGCAGATGTTTGTGTAATCCAGTTAGATTACATGCCTAGACCTGAACTACTGGGATCACATCTTAATCATTCCCGGCGCTGTTTGCTAAATATGCATTTGGGGCTTTACGCACTATAATGGTACATTTATGAAAAGCTGCAACTCTTTCAATTTGCACAGGCATTTATTTAACTTATCCAAAATAAACATGAAGCTGAAGCTTTTGGTGTGTTTACCATAGCATGGTCAGTAAACAAAGTAAACACACCAAACTGATTTTAGAGACCACAGAAAGTAACAGAGGTCTCTTTGACGTCATCAAACCCTGCACAATACTGCTTTTACATCCATCATACATGTCAGTGTGTCAGCGCCACACACATCTTTGTTTGAGAAAAGAGAAAATTGGCCTTTTCGACGAGCCTTTGGTCTCTTAAAATGGCATCATAAATGAATTGAAGGACTAAATCGCTCAGGTGTGTGGAAAGTTACATTCTCTTTTGCTATTCCTATTCTGAATGGTGTGAAAATACAGATCATACGGCAAGTGAGACGAGAGTCCTGGAGTCAAAGCACAACTTCTCTCCTGGTGGCAACCTTTGATTCTCAAGATGAAGCTCCTTGAGCTCATGGAGCTGCTCCAAACCCTCCACCATTGCAATCCTGTTTCCACCTAAGTACCTACAGGGTAGAAAAATAACACATTCACATAACAAAGCATCACAGAAGAGGACTTCTTAAAGGGGTTTACTTACAATTTGGAGAGTTTCTGCAAGTTGAACAGATTGTCTATATGAGTGATGTTGTTCCACTGCAGGTACAGATGGGTGATGTTGGAGGCAAAGCCAAGGTTGCAGATTTCTCTGATTTGATTATCAAACAGGTAAAGAACAGCGAGTTTTCTGCACATGGAGATATCTCCCTAGAAATTAAGATCAATATTGGTTCAGTTAACAAGACTATTGAAAAACAAACCAATCAAATCTTTACAGATGATGTTGGCTACTTACAATACTTTCAATATTACTGCTGGAAAAGTGGAGGTGGGTGATGGTCTTGAGGTAATGTGTTAAAGAGATGCCCTTTTTCTTTTTGAAGTGCTTTCTAGATTTAGAAATCAGATCTATATTCAGCTGTACCATGATAGTTAATCGGAGTTGGCTTGGGTTGTCTGAAAGAAATAAAAAAGAAGATGGACACTTTTTTATTGTGATGGGTAAATTACTCGATTATTTGCTAAATGTCAAATTACTTCTGTGTTTACAATTACAAAAGACTCAATATAACACTGATTCAAAGATAACTTTTAAAGAAAAGCGAAAACTTTATTGCCCTTTAAGAAACTAAAAACCCCAAAAACCTCAATTTGTATTGTCAATAGTGACCATTCCTTCATGCAGTCTGAACTTCCTCTGCTTCCTCATATTCAGCTCCCAAAGGGATTTTATATGGGCTTGACCTGACACAGAGGTATTAAATTTTGCACTTTGATTGCTTATTTAATGAACTTTATTATATATCACTTCCCCACCTGCTATATAAACAGCTGTCAGTGTGTGTGTAGCCACAGACACAATTACTGAAGCCAGGGAGACTGTGGACTTATCCCGGACATATGATACCGTATGTATTCCAGTAAGAACAAAACAAAGTAAAAGAAAAAAGAAGACACATTAAATTATCACAAAGACATGTGGAAAAAGTCAATGACACACACAAATAAATAAAAACCAATCAGATAAAACGAATATAAGCCACAATCTTGGGTGAGCTACAACCATAAAAATATAAAATGACCACAAATCCAGCTAGAAGATGGAAGAAGAAAATATGATAATTAAAAAAGAAAAATATGGTGGGGGGGGGGAATAAAAATTGACATTAAAAAAACCCTGCAAGATACACTGGCATTAACATGTTTCTTTTATGTTTATGTTGGTCCTCTCTGCCTATCAGGCCGAGGGTAGGTTACATCAGACAAGAGACACTGATCGATAATATGTAGCAGAAATATGGACAGAAGCAATAGCTAAGTTAACTCATACACCCCTGGGCCTCTGGTTTCCCGCGACGTGAGGAAAGCAGTTTATCACTGTCAGTTAAGTGCGACACTCATCGCTGACCGGTTGCACTACGTTTGATGTGGGAATTGCCTACAGTATGCACGGCTGTTAATAAAAACAACTAAATGAAGGGGACATTAGGGCAGAGAGAGTTTTTTAAAAAGTAAACAAAAAACAGTAAACTGCGCTCAATAATACGTAGGCCTATATTTAAAAATGCGCATATATTATCTATACATTCAATAATGTTCACAGCTAGCTTAGCTTTTTGCTGTTTTAGCTTGGAATTCCACGCTGCAGAAATGTGTTCATGTGTCACATATGAAACATTTTCTCCTACCCTTAGTTGTCAACGGCGAGTTTTAAGACGGCCGCAAACCAAATAGTTTTTAACCAAGTAGGAAAGCGAAATGTAAGCTGGGTTGTTTTGTTTGAGGTTATAAAGAGGTCGCCATGGAAACTAAGAAAGGAGCGTTGTCACTGGCTCTCGTGGGTAACTGTATTTAGTACAACACCTACTAAGCGGAAGTAATACGGTCAAAAAGAGGCGATTTTTAAATTATATTAATTTATTTGATTTTCATGTCATTTAAATTTTGAGAAATACTAAGATATAGATTTAGTGTTACAAGAAAAAAATCTGTTGTGTTGTTCTAGTGAAACACAGTAGCTATATTTTAAAATGTAGATTGAAATTTTAAAAATTAAGTCTGTGATGGATCACTTCCACACATTAACCTAAACCTCTTCCGATGTAACCTTAAACTTTATGCTGTTAATATTTTCTAATACTAATTATCTTTCTAGAAAACATAGCAAGTCAGGAACCCACCACTTCCAGTGACCCCTGCATTGTTAGTCTATATTATGTCATGACCTGGGTTTCCTGAGAGGGAGTGATTTTCCTCCACTTATGCAGGACCACATGGTGTAGAGGAAGCGCAGTAACTCCAGATTTTGAGCCTGTCTGTGTCAAAATAACTTAGAAATCTGAAAACTCTGTACTCTCTCATATATCGGTGCTTTATCTCTCGTGTTCAGCCTTTGCAGCAATGACAACCTACTTTGAAGTAAGAGAACTCCAAAATGTTTGTGCAAATGGTTTGAAAAAAAATATGGGCGGTGGATTTTTGGCTGCCCACAATTTGACTTGATTAGAATTTGGATATATTTCTTATTACATCTTTAGTCATGCATACAAATGTCCATCTGGTGATAATCACAATATTTACATATCCAACGAGTTCAATATGTTTCACCGATTCTAAAATCACCATGAAAGACCAAATGGCGGTCAAAACTATTTTAGAAGTTTTAGATACTTCTTCAGCTTTGTGACAGTCATCCATGTAAAACATTTAAATATCTGGCAAAAACACCAGCTATTCACTGGACATTCAAAATACCTATTCAGCAATTTTAAACAGCTAAATCAAATTGTTTCTAATAAGGTCTCTCTGCCTAAAACACAAAAACGAAAACCCTCAACTTTGAAAACATAGTTTGAATTATGGTAAAAGAGAAAAAAAATCATTAAAAGAAATGGTGCCAAAGCTCATGGATATGAGAAAAAACATGCAGGTCCACGGTCCTCCTGGGATTCTCTCCTCTCTGATACATGACATTAAAAATATACATTTAACCATTACAATACCATAAAAACAAGACATGACACAAACCCAGGCCAAAGCAGCTGTCAGGTAAAAAACAAAAAAGGCAGACTTGGTGAGGGGCTGCTTCGATGGAGAGCAGACACGTGGCGTGAATAGACTCCTGTGTACGCGACCTGTGTCTCTGTGCTGCATCACCGTCAGGCCACAACCTGCGAGCTGCGCTTTTTGCCAGAAGCTGTATAACCGAGCGCCAAACTGTGCGAGGAGTGACTCTGCAGACATCCCACACATGGCAGTAGATTCATGTTGAGCCTGTGCAGAAGCTTGAGTTTGTTGTTCCATAATGTAATTCAATGACAGGCTACACTTGGATGACTGACTGGTGCTGGGTTCGTGCTAAATGTGACCATAGTGTGTTATTTTTATGCACTGCGGAGGATTATGAGAGAAAAGATGTTTAACTTAGTGACCAAACTGTAAAGTCAAAAGTCTACAATAGGCATTTAGAATAATTACTATGTGGATGGAGCAACATTTAAAAGAAAAAAACCCTAATCCAATTAACAGTGAAATTATTTACAGTCCAAACTATAATTTGTTCCACAGCATAAAAATTAGTACATACTATTTAGTTTAAAACATGAAATACCCCCACACACACTGCTTTTTAAATGTCATTTATTCATGTTTTTTTTCTATTACTATATTTCTGAGCTTTTTCTATAATAAGAAAAAAAACGACAGAAAAATCACTCAAATGCAACACTACTCTCAGCTGTTAGAAATACACCTATAACTCCAAAGGAGCTGGACATGCACAAAAGAAAAGAAGAAAAAAAATCCAGGTGAACTCAAGTTGGCTAAAGGTTTAGCTTTAATTGGCAGATGTATTGATTTGATTGAAGAGTTTGTCCTTGATGACTTGAGACATCAGGCCATGAATTGCCTCTATGGTCGTCTTGCAGCTAAGATAAATCAGAGTGAAAAATGAAGATCAGCATACAGAGATAAGACATTTGAAGCCGTGCACATACACTCATTGCACTTGTATTTACACTAATTAATACCTGGAAAGTAATAAATTGCAGTATCATGTGTAATTAAAACAGAGGACTGTGCTTTTTTAAAATAATACATACTATTTAAATTGATTAAAAATGAAAGAATGATTAATATTTCAATTTATTGTTTATAAAAAAAAACCCAAAAACACTTAAATACAAAAGCATCAAAAACATCAGACTACTGAAATTCCATTTAGACATAAATTCATTATTCAGGTGAACTGATAACTGATAATTTGTCCTTGTCAACAGATTGATAAAATAATGGATAGATTAATAATTATCGGCTTAGGTTTGACACCCGCCAGACGTTTTAGGCCAATGACGCTTACACACACACACACACAAAAAAAAACAACTAAACACACACACACAAAAAAACTAAATATATGCATGCCAGTGATGAGATTAGAATGAAATCCAAGTGAAAATGCTATGAAAATAACTCACTTTAAAGAGTCTTAAATTATTATTACTTAACATAGGAACAAGAATATAAAACCGAGAAATCTGATTATAAAATCAGTAAGCAAAAACATGCACACCACACAATTAAAAATGGTTCAGTAATCAGTAAATCAAATTAACATCAACCACTTTTATGAATCATCAAATGGGACATGCAGTAATATAAATACACTCCCAGAAGAGAGTATTACATAAAACAGAGAGTTAAAAAAAGTATCCCAAAATTAATACAATTCCTGATTAATAGCAAGCGTGCAGAAAAAAAAAAGAAAAAAAGAAAAAGATTCACCTGTCTCGTGTCGCTTTGGCCAGTTTGTCCTCGGACTTTCTGTCGTGCGTGTCCAAGCCGAGCATGAAGCTGCCTCTGCCCAGCTGGGCCTCCGACTGCTCCAGCTTCTCTGACAGGTCAAACACCTGGCCTGTGGTGTAGTCCGAGTTCTGACCATCCAACACACAGAAACCAATTCATGCACAATTTGCCAACAAAGGCTGGATAACATTTTTCACAGAGACCTTTTTTTTTTTTTTTTCTTTTGCAGAATTCCAACAAATCTGTCCAACAAGCCACAAAAACACTCGGCGAGTTGTGGTGAATGAAAAGAAGTCAGTGAAAAGTTTGCTTAAGGTGAGGCCGTGTTTATAGTAGAAAAGGTAATTAAAACACAATGACATGGGGGGCCCCTGACTGTGGTGACAGTGTAGCAACTGACAAAGCCTGTCACCCACCGAACGGCTCTTTCTTGACATCTAGTCAATTCATCTTCATCCAGAATGCCAAAAAGCTAACTATTTGGATAAGCCCGATGTCTATTTAGACTGTTTAGTCAAGCTCGGGACAGAGCAACTGTGACCACAGTGCAAATTCACACGAGGGGCTTTCAACCTTTAGAGTGAACTGCAGGAGAAAGGAGCATCTTACTGGAGTCGAGTCCAACTTAAGTACTTATCTTTGTTAAAAAGTTCACATACAGCTTATTACTAAAATCAATAAACAAGGAGGTTTGGTTAATAAGCAGCAATAAATCACGACATCACAGGCTGGTAACCACATGTCTAAATGAGCTATAGTGTAATAATTAACCATAAATCAAAATGTCAAACAATTAGGGAACATTGGGATTTTTTAAGTTGCTTACATACCGTAAGGAGGCTTGAGGAACTTAAGGTATTAACCCAGTATTTATTCCAAAGGAGTTCCAGGAGTTTTCTATCAAGGGAAGACTTGAAGTAAGTGACCTCCAAGGCGTAATACCTGAGCGGGAAAAATTGCAAAGAAGACAGACGCCACAAGTACATTGAAGTACTACAGTTAATTTTACAAAAGACATTAAAAAATGCTTCATAAATAAAGAATGTGGTGATTAAATTGTAAAAAATGCCATTACTCACTGTTTACAATGCACGCCGAAGTCTTCTATCTTGTTCAGAGGGATTGTCTGATACTCTGACGGTCCCTCATCTGGAGGTTTGTAGCCCTGAACATTCAGAGAGGAAAATCTGAGATGTTAAAAATCCCTGAACCTTTTTTTAAATTCCCATACAAATACTAAAGAGTCTGATGGGACCTGGCTTATACCAAATGACAGCTATATAATTGCAAAAACACAACTTTTAAAAATGCTCACATAAAGACCCTTACGCACAAAATTAATGTTAAAAAAAAAACGTATTTGTTCTCAGTTGCCAGCGTCTTTGCTCTACCTTTGGGTACGTTCTAAAGGCACCGAGGTTGACTTTCCCTGCAGAAATAGTCCGAGTGGGGTCGATCTGCAGGAAGCAAGATACAGTAGAACAGGAAAACAAAGTCAGAGGTCGTCCAATCCTCCAGGGACTACTCTAATCTGGCCTTTTACTGTGGCTGTCGGTGTGTTGAAAATACACACTCAGTTAGATGACGCCCCTGGCATCTGAGCACTGCTGAACTAAATGAAGTGTAAATAGCATATATGGTTCCAATAGCAAAATATTAATCAGTATGACAGAGGAACATACAACTCATACATCAATTGTCTTCTCAGCTGCACCCACATTCATTGGCATTATTACATTTAGAGGAAGGAAATGCTGACTTTCTGACGTGATGGCAGTAAACTAAGTGCTGGACTTGGGAGAAAAAAAATTCTAAACATTTTTATCTTACCACAACTGCCACAAAAGGCTCCTGAAACTGCTGGTTAAGCATCTGAGTGCTGACATCTATGCCCGAGAGCCAGCATCCATAGCCTGGGTGACTGTGGTACCAGCCAATGGCATTCTCCAGTCGACCAACCTGACAGATCAGAGGTAATACACAGGGTCTTAAATACTGCAGATTTAAGCAACATGACTGTAGAAAAATGATGAGAAAGTTATTTTAAGTCATATTTTTGCTGCCAGCAAATGGCGCTGTGTTGAGCTGAGAATATTCTTTTTTATATCCGTGGTGGAATATTCCTTAATCTTTTCTTTGGGAAAAAATATTATCAAAACAGTCACAAATAAATGATATGGTTATCTGTAAAGGGGAATTATTTTGTTTTTATTTTTACAGGAATCAATTATTATACACTAAACACGATGACTGAATCAGTATGTAATGGAAGACTGTGTTAAGATTTATAAGAAGAAAACTGAAAGGTTCAGGGATGAAATAACCAAACAGAACATGTGCCTCTGATTACCCCATGCACATATAAAACCGTCCAGATCAGGATGGGAAAAAAACAAACAAACAAACAACCACAACAAAAAAACACAATGTTAGTACCTAACAAAAAAAGACAGCAATTTCATCGCCTAGAGCCAAGTTCTTTAAAATAACCAAAAACAGTGGGATTTAATTTTTTTAAAGCAACATTAAAAAGGTGTTTTATGTCTACAATAACCTGACATTCAACATTTAGAATCAATAAACAAAAACGCCAGCTATTTCACCTTTCCACCCCACCCTGGCTGAAGTAGCTACTCACCTTACTGAAAGTACAGATTATGGTTGTTCAACTCCACCTTTTTTACATTAACATGCACATAGAGTCAGAAAACCTGAGCTGACTGATCAAGTTGATAACCATGTGACATTGTGGTGTTTAGCAATATCACCATTGTTAGGTATCTGTCTTGGTGAGCGCGCATCCAGAATTGACTACAAGATCCTGCTGTTGGTTTACAAAGCACCGAATGGTTTATGGCCAAAATACATTCAGGAACCAACCAGATCCCTCGGATTATCTGGGTCAGGTCAACTTTCAGTTTCCAGAATCAGAACCAAACATGGAGAGGCAGCGTTCAGTTTTTATGCTCCCAGAGCAGTTTTAAAATCCCAGAAAACTGCATGTCTTTTGAAACTCACATCATTTTTAAACCAGGGTTAAAAACTTTCCTTTTGCCAACCTTTAATGAAAACAAGTGATATATCCAATTTTCCCTGAGGATATCTTTTGTTAATTTTTTATTTCATTTTTGTTTATAATACTTCTTAATGCTTCTTCTGCACCCCGCTGTAATGCTTCCGTTTTATGTAAAGCACCTTGAATAGTCCTGTACATGAAATGCGCTTTACAAGTTCTTGTTTACTTTGCAAAATAAATGAAAAGTTAATGCTAGAGCAAGGGTTAGAAAGGGTCTGTGATGGATGCTTAAAACATTAGTGTCCATTTGTAACACTGACTTCTGTGAGGTATGGTGCCTTATGTAGGTTTCTTTAACATCCATTCTCCACAATAAAAACATGTTTATTTTTGTGAATGTCTTCAGTCTAGGTCTAGGGCTTTGTCTGCCTTATATTCATAAATAGACAAACTTTACCTGCATTTCTTTCTTCAAGTGTACATGAATGGGGGGAAAAGATTCTGCTACCATCTTCATCCACAAAAATGTTTATGTGGAGTAAATTACTAAAGTGTGAATGATTAGTTATCTCACCTGTTTGGCATTTTCAATGTAAGCTGCCATGTATTCATAAGCTGCAGCCTGAGCGTTGACTCTGGTTTCCGTCCCTTCCACGGGCAGCGCAAAGCTGTCCATAATGATCATGGTTTCACCGTCCACCTTCCCCAGCATCAGGCCCATCACCTCTAGGTTTCCTCCAGACCTGGCATGCATCACCATCTTCAACAAGGCCAAAGCTGAAATTTTGCAGTACTTGAAGTAGTGGTGACTGGGTGGGAGAGGTCAGAAAGGAAAATAAACACCAGTTTTGCTAACAAGCACATTTAAAGATGTATTCATTCGCATACATTACTGCTGCTGTTAACAACAGACCATTAGGCTAGTTTTAGCCCTGGCAACAGTACCCGACAGAACGTGCAATATACAACATACCACTTCTACAAAACCTAAACACATGACAAATCAACATGTCACCATAAGTTTGAACCTACTCTTTCGTCCAAGGCTTCGCAGCGAGGATTTCTTGTTGTTGTTTTTTGTCATATTTGTAAATTTCATCGATGCTCTGAACTTCCTGCATGCTGTTGGATAGCTCCCACGTTTTTTGAGCCGTACTGCTCCCGGCCATGATTACTTTTGAAAGCTAAATCGACAAAAGAGTTGTTAAAACCTCTATTTCAGCTGATAAAAGTGAAGAATTAGATATTGCTCTAAGGATTGTCAGGCCCCAACGTCTACTTGTTCAGGAAGCCATGACAGTGGACGATACCAAAAAACCCCCACATGTATAGTACCATTGAATATTTGTTTTAATTTAATACGCTGTTTGTATACGTTTGTTTGTCACAAAAGTATTACATTTATATTAAATACGCGAATCAATAAAATTTGAAGCAATATCCTGTGGATTTACTACTCTAACGTTTAATCAACCCCCCGTTAATTGGTTTAGACCACAAAAGACGTCAACTGACTGTTGAGGACAGGCTGACATCTAGTGGCGACTTGTAGAAACGCAGGCAGGTCTATAAAGCCTTGCGGTCATGTTTTGGACTTAGTACTTTTATCGAGTGCTGAAAAATCTTGACTGTGCCTTGTTGTGCAATTTAATCGATTTATTAATTAAATAAGATAAAATATGTACAGCGAAGTCCGCAAGCAAGGCTGGAGGGTTAGTTAAACCATTTTTGCTAAAGTTAACTGTCGGTAAACATTTATTGTCACAGCTTGTGTTAATAGATTTAAAATGTCAATAAGATAGTAAATAAGTAATTAGGCAATGTTGATGATTAAGTCATATTTTTTCTTTGAAGCTTCTGCTTATATCTTTGTTTTTCAGAGGCCGTTAGCCTTCTGGGACATCGTTTGTGTCATGGTTGTCCTTAGCAACGTCTGATGCTTAGCGCCTTCCGCATTGGTAAAGCGCGCATGTCAGGTGTAAAGGTATGAATGATTTATATAAAAATGATATGTATGTGTCCTGTAGGCACGGTTGCAGCGTAGTTTAAAAGCCAGGTATTCAGTTAAGTCATTATGTACAGATCCAATAAGTTTACGGGATGTTCCTTCACACGAAGACGGGACGCTTTTCGAGGAGCCTGAAGCGAAAACT
>JBBDHI010000019.1:11947402-11959869 GCA_037177115.1 Craterocephalus stercusmuscarum
AGTAAAGCAGTTTAAAATAGACTGAAAGAAGCAAACCTCATGCCAGGAGTTGCCCAGGTAGTTGCCATCAGTGTGAGCCACAGTGATGAGGGTCTTGATGGTGTCAATGTTCTTCTGCTTCATCTCTGAGATGCCAGAGCTGGCCGTGAGCAGGGTGAATCTTGCCAGAGCCTGCACGTACGCATCCCTCTCCAGCTGACAAATACAAAAGCAACAAAAGAGCAGATTCAGAATGATGCCAAGGGGGGAGGATAAAAACGCGAGGATCTGCCGGTTCCCGCTGCTGTACCTGTATGGAGAAGATGCACGCTATCCTGATGGCGCAGCGGATTCCTTCCAGACACAGCGAGGCCACTTCTGTGTCGTCACAGTCCTGGAGGCCCACGCTGAAAGCAGCCAGGAAGGGCGTCCACGCCAGCTGAGGAAAGCCAACAAGGATGAGCTTCTCCAGTGTGTGTGTGTGTGTGTGCGCGTGTTGGGCAGCATGTGTGCGTCTGTTGGCGTCACCTTGAACATGGGCCTGACGTGCTCCAGATGCGTGGCGCTTGTGAACGGAGCCTGCACGTGGCTGACGGCCTCCATCAGAGCTTTGGCCGTCTTGGCCATCTGCTCCATCTCCACGTTGTACAGCAGCCGCCGCTGCTTTTCGCTGGCCACGCCTGCTCGGCAGAAACGCAGTTAAGCAGAAACATTTACCCACATTTGTCACAAGAACATGGAAAACGAATTTATGTGACGGCTCACAGCACTAAAACTCACTCTGCTTATTGGACTTCATGGTGAGCTCTTTCGTCTCCTTCATGGCGATCTTCTTCCCTGCGATCTCGTCGTATATGGCTGAGAGGTATTCCTCAGGTAGGTCTTTGCTGTCATTAATGCCCCGGTTCATCTTGATGTATTGCTCTTTTGTCATTTTATTCTTCACCTTTACAGGGTAACAAAAGGAATACAAGTCAAAAGCTGCTTTTGCATTCCCTGTGATTTATGTTTGACGGATATTCAGAGGAATGGCTGCTGTCAAAACACCCCCCCGAAGGCAGCCGCATTGCTGAGCGGGGACTTCTTACCTGTGGGCTGTGAAGGTCTGTTGTCAGCATGATGATGGAGTAGGCGAGGACGTAAGCGGTGTCGGCACTGGCAAACAGGGTTTGTCTAGAAAATAAGAAGAAAAGGAGAAATTCAGCAGGAAGCTTTGTAGTGATTGCACTGAATCAAATTCCTTTATATTCATGGATGGAATACTCAGAGTTTTAATTTACCCCTGGTTGCATTCGAGGTATCTTGCTGCAAATTTCTCCATGAGCCGGTCGATTTTCTGGGCTTCACCAGGGAGCCGGAAGCCCTCCAGGAACATCCTTAACGCCGAAACAAAGTCTTTGCCTTGGAAGTCCATTTGATCCACGTAGGCATACATCACTTCTTTATTGAAACGGTCATTATCACCGAGGAATTCTCCCACTTGAGTCTAAAAGAAAACAGAAAACATAGGTCAGTCTGTATTTTACAGACATTTTAACAGGACATTCTAAACTCTGTGCTATTAACCCTTTGGATCAAACGTTGGTCCTAAACTTTTATTTCTCTGATCATAAAGAAAATATGAAGCAGAAAACGACCTTCAGGACGGGAAGTTTGTCCATCCATCTCTATATTTCCCACGCTTTTCACGTTTTTAAGTGCAGGATAATCCGGTCCATGTGGATTAGATGATCCACTTACACATTTACCCACTGTTTGCAGCCCACTCCTGTGCTGCTACTGCAGCTAACGACCCTCCTTTTTATCTAACTGTTAACAATAACACAAAATGCTGAATCGCACAGAGACCCTGTCCAATCAAGGAAAAGAGTTCTCTTCGTTAAAGCTAAAACTTAATACAGCATGAACTGGATGGTGGAGCCGTTTGCTGGCTGGCTAATGCTCCATGGAGAGGGATTATATCACACTGTGGCTCCTGAGCTGTTTGGCTTCCTAATGTACAAAGAAGACAGTAAGAATTAGTTCCAGCAGGTATGGCTGCTTCTTTGCCAGGCACTTTGCTGCTGGTTGCCAGTAGCTCATTTTCTAAAATAAACTCAATAAAAATGATTGAATTTAACATGCCAAAACTATCCCAGGATGTCCTGTCATTTGATATCTGATTTCACCATCTCTGTTGCAAGCAGTAATTTTTTTTGTGGGAACAACAAAACACTGCCTCAGTCTGCCCTGTAGTGACTTCTTTTGTGTTTTACTGAGCACCATGATGGTTTAATGTAGTCCTGAATACATGCAAATGTAATGGTGAGAAGGTCAGCTCATTTGTGAAACATGCAAAACCACCGGGAGCAAGCAGGCATAGTTTAGATGTGATGCACAGATCAGGAGAGATCAGTAAATTCTGACCTGATGAACAAAAATCTGACTAAATTTGAAAAAAAAAAAAAAATGCAAAAATGACAGTAACAATAGTTTGATAGCATGTTTTTAATGATAATTTAATTCGCCTAATCTTTGCAAAGCTTTATTATGCATCAAAGTTGGTTTGTCTTTGCCAGAGTTAATACTTAATTGCATTTTCTTTCTTCTTGGATGATAAATTAGGTGGAAATACTTTTTTTTTCATTTCAATTTCAGATGAAACATGCCGTTTTCAGCAAGTGCAATTTTAAGAGCAAAATCCTCCATGTGAACTTAGACTGAAAAATCATCAATAAAAACCTTCGCTAATTAATCAAGGGACCTCTCTCTGAACGTCTTTTTGTGATTTATCAATCTCCCCAACCATGGCTGATGAGTTGCTGGGGACCACATCGAGTGCATCCACCATTTAAGGGTGCTTTTTCCTTTTGTAGATTCATAATAAAGAGTCCTCTCCCGTTTGTGATTGAGGGTTAAAAGAAGATGTTTGATGTGGCCAAGCAACATCATCAAGAGTTGTAAAATGTGCACAAAGCTGCTGTGGTTTGCAGTGCTATTTGCAGAGCTATTTTCATTAAATGTTTAAAAATGTTTTGAGGGGTAGAGTGACAAAAAGGAAAAATTCACAGGGCTCACAGCTTCATACCAACAGACTAAGTCACAGCTGTGATGTGCATTTAAAAATGTGCAATTTTTAAAGTTCTGCCCTTAGTTTTCAGCTAAGAACCTGAAAAATACCCCCCCCCTCCACCAAACAAGGCGGTTACCGAGTCTAGCCTCTCCTCCTGGTGCAAGAACTGAGCGAGGTCTTCTGGTGTTGTACCCAGCATGCCTTGCTCTTGCAGGTATTGGATTCCTCTCTTTGGTTTCTTGTTGAATCTGTAAAATCCAAAGACGGCAAACCTAGTTGATAACATCAAAGGGACCAAATGATTCATTGATGTGCACGTTGCAGGACTCACAGGTCAATGCCCTGCTCGATGATCTCCTTCTGCTGTTTGAGGACTTCAAACTGCTCAGGGTTGTCAGTGCCTGACATCTGCGTGCTGTAGCTTCCAATGCCAGACGAGGCTGTGGAGTCCAGAGAGTTAATGCTCCCATAGCGGTTAATGGTCTCCGGGGCCTTGGTGTCTGAGCTCTCCTGCTCTGATGGTTTCTCTTGGCCTGAGGAGCAAAAACACAAGATAAGACAAACCAGGAGGGATGATAGCAGAGCACAAATAAACAGTGTTCTACTGTTATTGTATAAACCAACCCCTACAACCATCAGAGAGGTGAAAATATCTGGCACTGACACAAGCCCAGCCGGGAGGCTTAAAAGAAATGAGCTCACTAAAAGCTGGGACTGAAGGAATGAAACTTGGGTAATTGAAAGAGGAAACGGCAACATGGAGCAAAATGAGCCTCGGGCCTTCTTAATGATAGTTGTTGGCAGGGAGGGTAAGAAAAAAAAAAAGACGAGTGCATGACCGCAGCCCTAATGAATTCCAGAAACTCACACAGTCTCGCACAGCAGGTGCAATCCGGAGCAGCAGGGGAGGATTTTATAAAAGGTAGGATATCGAAAAATACTCCAGGCAGTCAAAGAGGGGAAAGAAGCAGGAGCATGGAGGCCAGTGGATGTGGTTTATTAAGCCGACTAAGAGGAGCTGGAGGATTCAGTGCTGCTGCTGGAGCAAGTCCACCCTGTAACAGCGGCTCTGCTGAAACGAGGCATCTGGTTACCCGTCGGAAACTCTTTAAAACATTCAGGGCAGCCTACAGTAATGTTAGCCGGCAGTGTGTTGCCTATTCTTGTTTGTACACAGACTGAAGAAGGAGGAGGAACACTGACCAGAGGCCGTGTTTTTACCCCAAACATTTCTACATATAGTTAATCCACGAAGAAGAAGACAGGGCGTCTCAAGTTCTAAGAGGTTAAGTGAGTCCAAACACGGTTCTGGTTACAGTCTGGGGGTACAGGTGTAACACAAAACCTACAAAAACAAACTCTATAATGCAACACAAGAACAAAACTGTCGGAAACTTGAGGAAAACACGAGCTGAAAACTATTTTTAGTCACAACACATTCTAACAAACACGCCGCACTGCTGCACCATTACCTGCTCTTGCTTTGAAGTCATTCAGAAAGAGGAGAAAATTACACAAAGAAAGGTTGGAAAAGTGGACCTGAAGCAGCACGTAATCATATTGCACATCCATTGCATGTGTTATAAAATACTCAGCAGCCGTTTAACATTCAAACTTCGATCCGAGCTGCCGCCTGTGTACCGATGAGCTTTCACGGGTTTTGGCATAGAAATGTCAATATGGCTGCTTCTGCTGGTTAGCTTTGACAACTTAGCCCAAGGCTGCATTGTGGACAGTTCCAGGGGCCAGCCTCAGGCTTAGGGGCTCATGGGATATCTTTCCAGACCTTTCACAAAGTTGCAGTTTATCTTAGTTTGAGCTCCTCCTTCAGCCAACTACTGAAATCTCCGTTGTGCAGAAGACCTGGGGGCCAGTCTCTTACACAGGATTTGCTCCACCTGTCTTAGATGGGCTCAGCTTAAGGTATCACTCTCTTTTGGGTTGTAAACCTCCTGACGTTAGCCTCTCTGCAATGGACTGTTATCTCGCTGCCTCCTCTAGCTGGAGCTGAGCTGATAAATGCTTGTTTTCATTCTTGGAGCTGCAGTTTCTCTCACTGAATGTAAACTGTCAATCTTATAAATAACTGCAACCACGCTGATAAATACAACCTTTGGTCCAAACTTTACTTAAAGAGACGAACTGCGACTCAATCAGACAAATCATCCGAATGACTTCTGATAACCTTGACGGCCTTGCATGTGCTTTACATAATACTCAGACAGAGTAAAAGAAATGATCTTACACAAACGAGGCACACAAACAATTTTAGCATGCATAATCTTCATTTAAGTTGTAAACTTGCATTTAAACTCACCTATGGAGGGACTATTTTCACAAGAGGATTCTATGTGTTGATGATGGGCATTACTTTCTGCACTGCAACTAAACCTACTGCCAATCCTCACCAGGAATTAATAGATTTGCTCATCCATTCGTGCATTCCTCCTCAAAAACCACCTAATCCTCTCAGGGCCGCAGAAGCTTCAGGGGCCGCAGAGATGTTGAGGCCTCACTGTTTCATGTGACGTCCAGCAGCTCCGCTTGCTGCAGTTAGTTCTGGATAAGCTCCCAACCACCAACTAGCTGCCCATGACCTCCAAGGGTTTGCAACCATTAATAAGCTCCTTTCAGTGCAGAATAGCAGCAGTTTTATTCAAGGCTCTTCCTGGATTTACTGTAATCCCCAGTTACTACCAGAAACCTAAGCTCAGATGGTTCAGTTCATAATCTTGTCTTAGACTGACTGCTGAATAAAAAGATTTTGTCCAGTGGTTCTTTTTCACAAAGGTTAAACAATCGCAGGAGGGGTGAACTCAACCCACAGTTGGACTCACACTTTCCTTTTCTCTATAAGGTGGCAGGTGGGAGAAGGTAACAACCAATAGCTTGACTTTAATATGGCAAGAAATGTTACTTGGACTTTAACCCTTTTAAGCCCAACCCAGGAAAATCTGTAGTACTTATTTAGTCCTTAAACAAAATGTGTAAGAAAATAATTATATAATTTTTTTTTTTTTGGTATCTGCCATTCATTACCATGTGTTTTTACCATAAAGTGATGCAAAATGTCTCCGAAACATATGTATCAAATATGATATGTTTGGCTTTATAGGTTTAATTCGGTTTGTATTCAGATCAAAAACTCACCAAGACTGGTCTGGGAATTGGGATTGACGTATTGGTCTTTACTCCATTCAACCATACATTTCAGGATGGACACTAGACATTCAAGGCCTTTCTTTCTCAGGGTCAGCTCCTAAACAGCAATGCAATAAGTGTTATCCAAATGATAGGGATATTTCTATTTCCAATATTATTTCTAAAGAGTAAATTCCGAATTAAAAAAGGCAAAAGAGAGTAAAAAATAATCACCTGTTGAGGAGTTGTGCCAAGTTCATGACCTCCCCGACCCTGTGCGATTTTTGATAGGTCATTGACCAACCGTTCAAAAATGTTAGCAGCATTCAAGTCACAATCATAGTTCACATAAATGTCCACGACACTCTGGGCATCTGAAAGAGGCAGAGGAGACACAAAGTGGTGAGCACAGAAAAATAAAAAAAGGAGGGGGGAAAAAAGTAAAGTGATAAAATACATATAGCTGACAAATCTAATTAGAGCACAAACTTCTCATTTACACAATGAATCAATGTTAAAAAGCTCTAAAAAGCTGAGAATTTAAATAAAGGAGCAAACCTGCACATATTCTAGTGAGGGTTTGAATGACCATCCACTTGTGATCATAGGAGCTAGTGGACGTCTCAAGGATATACAGGAAAATCTCTTTGAAGAAAACCTGAAAAGAGAATTTAATTAACAATATTAACAAAAGCAAAGCACGAAGAGCTGCCTGGGTAACCGAGTGGAGAAAAGAAGAGGAGGCTATGCGTTATAAACTGAGACAGCTGCAGCAGGCAGAAAGCTCAAAGGCATGTAGCTGTAACTGAGGTGGAGTGTTACAACGCTGTGTGAGCAATGCGACATATGTCATCGATGTCAGCTGCCCGCTGTTTTGAGAAATGGAGTAAGTGTCAGTATCGTACTAGATGTTGTGTTTGATATGTCGCCATCCAAACAGGTGATGACAGATAGAAGACAGATGTGACATATGCTGTGAAAGACACCAGTGAGTCTTACAAAAAAGCAATTAATTAGTTTGTCTTCTTCCTTTCATTATTTCACTTAGTACAAACCTAAAGAACAATTGTAATTGTATAAATAAAACAAGTTACTCTTAAGACTATGGACAGTATAAAAAAATTCTAGTTATTCAGAACTTCTCGTAATTCACAATATTTCCCTGACACCATGTCACAGTAATGCATCTGCTTTTTTGTTTCTCTTGACATCACAAAGGCTATGCATAGATGCACATAAATATAGCTACTGTACTTATCCAACTAGTTCATCAGGCTTTCTGTGCTTGAATAAAGATTAAAAGACAAAGCCTGGTACACCCGGTTCTTTTTTTAACTCCCTGATGTGTTCATCTCCATGAACGTCTTTGGCTATAAGTAGAGAATTTCTAACTCTTTTATCGGCTTTAAGTCACAGAAAGAAAAATATCTTACCTCGATTTGCATCTTGAGGTGTGTCTTGAAGTGGGAGAGCAGAGTAAGAAAAATGGAGAGCGAGAGCTCAAAGACTTCAGGCACAGAGGAGACGCCGTTCTTGGACAGGGCCACGCACAGGTACTGCTTGATGGCGTTTATGAACATTTCATTGGTCTTGAAGATGGGCCCAGCATTCTGCAGGATGGATAGCAGCAGCTGGAGGGACAAGACCTTCGATCGCAGCTCATGAGACCTGGGGCAGAGAGAGAAGAGATGCATGATTTTATCAGTAATAATATCATTATTTGTATAAAATCAGCAAAAATACTTTGAGGGGCAGAGCAAGACATAAGATTAGAGTCAAGATAGGACTCCACTGGCTACATAAAGCTCACAATACAGGTATTTCAGACTACATCAAGGTATGAAAATGTCATCCAGTGAGCCAATCATATGTGGTTGGATGTAACATGACTTACAGCCACACAGAGCCGGACTCATTCTTATATTAACCCTCATTATCAGACATGTGACATATGAGCCCACTGGACAGACTGGAGTGTTTAGCAGAAACCCTGCTAGCAAATGCCAACAAGTCAAACTGCTTTAACTGCCAGTTTAAAGCACAAGTCGAGTCAAAATTATGCTTGAAATAGAGAACCACACTCCATAGAATGAAAAAAGCTTGGCTTTGTGATTATCTGGCTGTTAGCAGAGCAACCATGTTAGCATGCTAGCTGGAAAAGTATGAAATGTAATTCCAGCATTACGCACATTTGGCACTGTCTGCGTTACTTTGTTGTACTTTATCTTGGTTATGTGTTTTATAATTTCACAAATGCAAGTGAAATTGAATCTATTTTAGTTCCAACCCCCCACCAGGTTTTCGGTGTGTCTAAGTGTGCTTGGTTTCATGAGTGTGCTAATGTTAGCTTTTAAGCTTCTTCTGTATTTGATGGTTAAGTGCAAATTAATCATAAAAGGGCTAAGAAAGTTGCCGTAGTACTTTCCCCCAGTAGCATTACAAACAAATATTTTGCAATTAGACCTTAGAAAATTAGATTAACTTTTGAAAAAAGGACGTCTCCTTTAACACTTCGGTCACACAATAAATCTCATAATAAACCAAACTCTCACTGAAAACAGAGTACCTATGAATGCAATTATCATCCTTTAAGCACAGTTACACCACAAGCAAAGCATGACGCACAGCGTGAGGCCACATCAAACTGTATTTCTCCATCAGAGAGTTAAAAATCTTCAGCAGCCTTCAAAGCAATGCTTGGGCAACTAAATCAAAGTGCCTCTGCTCACACAGCCTCAGCTTGCCTGAACAGTTTTGCTGCTGCAGCAGGGCAGAAAAACTTAAAACTGAAAAGGATCATACATTCAGCTACTTTATATGCAGAGTTTGACTGCTGGTCTGTAAAGCCTCCTTGCTTTGTCTGCTTCCCATAGATGGAAAGCCGACAAAGCAGACGGAGATTTTAAATGGCATAACAACGTTTTCCACAACAAAAAACACACATGGCCGACATTTATATTTCTTACCCCCCAAAAAAGCTGAGAAAGTTTGAATCTTTGTTAGTCAGGAAGCAGTGACTATCACGAAATGAAATGAAATGAAATTTAAGTTAAATAACTAAGATATAACTTAGAATAAAATACATTTTGTTGAATCTAAGCTATAACAAATAAAGTCAAAACACAGAAAAGAAAAATAAACAGCTGGTAAAACTAAATGTTTATGGTATGTAAAACATTCCATGAGCATCGAGTTGTTGCCATTTACTACTGGTTAGAAAACGCAAGGAAACATGATTCTTAACACAACCATCATGAGAGTGCTCTGTTCTGAGAGAGCGACAGAAAATGAAAGATCAGGGAGAACAGCCTTGTTAGGAGGGTAAAAGGTTTCTGTCCGGTGCTGACAGACCACATCAAGGCTGACGTAATTGACATGGCCTTCATCCAACACGCAACACGCACACATACTCGCTTCAAATTTCCAGCGATTGAAAAGTCAGTCAAGAAAAAACCTAATTCACATTTCTCTGGCATAGATGGACATTATAATGAATATTTTTTGGAAGATTTTGGAAATCTAGTTTCACAAAAAGCCATCTTGACAAACCCTGAGCAGATTGGGAGATAAAATCCTCCTTTCCAAATTTCTTGTGCTTTGGGTGAAAAAAATGGAAGAATTAAAATAAATTTTCGTGCCTTATGAAATCTAAAGGTGATTTAGAAAGAAAAAGTAAACTAAACTAAAATTCATCTGCTTCATCACTGATTATCCAAAACAAAACTGTAATTAACTGATTACTCCCTTAAACGATCACTCATGTCTATTTTTGCACCAAATAAACAAAGAAATGCAAGTTTTTGTTTCCCACAGTGGCTTTTCACAGGAAGCAGAATATCTCACACAACAAACTATAAAGTAGAATCTAAACCTCAAATATTGACACATCTACAAATAAAATGTGAAGCTCATCAACATGATAAAACTAGTTTTTCAATAGCCTTGTCAAGCACCATAACTGAAATGGAAATTACATCTTGCCAATTAGAGTTGACATAACTTCCTTTGCTGTGAGGTGGAGATTAGGATTAGTGCCCAGTTGCAATGATTAACTTATCATCAAAAAAGCAGAAACAAGAGTATTTGCTTTATATGATTTTCTTTATTCACTCGTTATATGTCATTAACTTTTGGGCAGCTAGACAACGTAAGAAATCTAACGCAGTGAAAATGATAAGGATTAGTTAGACCAAATCTTGTAGGATGACTATGTAAATGATGAGAAATTCAATTAAAAAAACCTCATCTTACTTAGGATCAGGTGGTCCATCTGACAGCGGCTTCATTGAGAGCTTGCAAAGCGAACGAAAGACAAGAAAGGCATCTTTCTGGAGGATGTGGGAGAATTTAGCTCCTGGTGGCTGGCCTGGTGCCGTCCCCGATTCCTGAGGAAAAACAAATAAATAAGTAAATGAACACTAGAAACATCATCTTTGCCTGAACGCTGGGCCTCTAGACTACTTGACATAAATAGTGTGTGATTGTAGGCTTCCAGATCCATTAAGTTTGCTTGACCGTAATCACAGAGAAATGCGACCAAGTATAATTGCGGAAGTCATACTGAGCTGGATTTTAAAGAGACTAGTTACATAACATAGTAGAGAAACATATTCCCACAAGTTTACGCTGGTTTCATTAGTTTATCTGAAGCGTGTGATCACACACGCTTTCATCATTTTTCCCAGAAGAAGTGAGGAATTAATCTAAATTAAATGAAAGGATCATATTGATATTTTAAATGCTTTACCATAAATGTCCCACACAAAACAAATCAACTCTGCTCCATCCCTCACCTGAGTGTCAGTGGACGAGACAGACAGTCTGTCGTCAGGCAGAGAGGGGGTGAAGCTGGCAGAAATGGGTGTGCCGGGGATGCCGTTGGCGTGGACGTGCTCGTTGTCGCTCCCCAGCGTGCCCTCATCCTCCATAGAGCTCTGGGTGCCCTCCGTCGCCGCTTCGGCCGGCTCCGACTCTGCCGGCTCGCCCTCGTGACCAGACTCCTTGGTGTCTGAGCAGAGGTTTGCGGGGTCCAGGCAGTGGCCTGTGGTGACAACATGTAAGTGGCAGTTATCGGCGGATGCTCAACACACATAGGGCGGGATATCACAGCAACTTCAAACCCATTGATTTTAAATCAGATTTTCTAGGAATATAAAGGATTACTAAGGCACATAAGCCAGCAGCATGTTTAACAACATCTAACGTAACCCAGTATGAGGATACTAGAGTGCAGTGTTGCTCATTCTTCCTCCCAACCTTTAAAGCTTGTTTGTCAAATCTCTGCCCGAGGGTAACACGTCTCAAAAAAATAAGGCAGAGTACCATTTCTTTGCACGGACAGGCTGATAAAGCTTTTTTGCTCTAGAGTGAAGGGTGGGGAAAAAAGCATTTTTCAACTTTTGCGTGCACAGAGTATGGAGCTTTCTTTCTGTCAGCAGCTGAGGAAAGTGAAAGGAGTCTGACCTAAAAAAGAAAAAAAAAAAATCATACGGTCCAAGGAGCTGATTTATTAAAGTGAGCTTTCAGTTCATCGGCTGTGGAACTTGCATGACACTTTGTCTCCACAAGGACAAGAAAAAGATTAAAGGATAATGGGAGGAGAAATTATTTGTGCAGGCAATTGTTTATCTGCTGTATCACCAAAGCTTAATAAGTCCAACACACAAAGCAGGCAGCGATTTGCAGGAGAAGCGACAGCCGACTGAGTTTCCCCAACAAACAGCAGAAGAGTCATTGGTTAAGCTACTTTTCATGAGTTTTCAACCATCCAACCAGCTGTTTCTAAGCACAAGTAGCCACTGGCTACGAAAAGAAAAAGAGTAAATAAATCCCAAATCTTACCTCCTGCCACGGTATTGACCACCTCCTGCAGAATACTCTGGACTATCTCCTGGGCTTTCTCTTCATAGTTTGGGGTCTCCTCCTCCTCTTCCTCACCTGCTCCTTCATGCTGCTGGGCTGCTGCATCTGAGCAACACATTTAGCTTCAATGCACACACAGATTCCTCATATCCAAGTTAAAAGAGAATGCAATAAATATTGTTTTTGTAACGCTAAATCAAATGTTTGCAAGGGGTAAATCAAAAATCGGGATCAGTCTTGTACAAAATATCAGGAGAAATTCACTGTAAGAATATACACAAACTACAAATGCACGAAGGCCAGTGTGGCTGAAACGCGTAGGAGCTTTTAATAAGTCACTAGGACTATGACAGTTCAATAAAGGCATTTTAAAATCCAAAAAGTGCCTTGGAGTTCTTTTCTGTTTGATCATCACTCGACCCCATCCAAAGAG